>CM064511.1:35775223-35784118 GCA_032716605.1 Paralithodes platypus
AGTTGAAAAGAAACCGATAGGTTGCCCGCCAAGGCTATCGAGTCCCATCTACCAGGAAAAAAAACCTACACAAATTACCGATGGGCGACACGCTCATCGGTGCCACTTAGCCTACAGGTGGCGATTTTGATAACAGATAACAGATAACAGTCACCTTACCTGATCTTATGGTTAACCCAGAACCCTAGCCTACCTCTCACAAGTCAGAGAGCTATTATACTGTACCTTAAGGGGAGGTCTCCACTCGAGGGATTTTTTGCTTGACCCCTTTCTCCCTCATGTTTAGCCCCATTCCTTTTGATATTATAAAACGTTTGCCCCATTAGTTTAGCGATTTTAAGAACTTTTACCCCATATTAAGACCTTTCGTGCAATTCAGGTGTCGATTTTATCCTGGCGAGCGATAGCGAGCCTGTAATTTAAGAGGAACCGGCCTTTGGCCGGGACATTTTTCTACCGAAAAATGTACAAATTTATCTTGAAAGGGACTCAAGGGGGTGTAATTTTAAGCTTGATGGAGGTCTAGGGAACAAACTAAATACCTCCCCTTAAGGGGGGAAGGTACCGGTAGTGTTTTTTTCTGGACCCCCTTCTCCCTCATGTTTAGCATATTAGTGTTGAGATTTTAAGGCTTTCTTTCCGTTAGTTTGACGATTTTGAGACCTTTCGCCCCATTTCTTTGTCAATATTAAGACCTGTCGTGCCCTTCAGGTGTCGATTTTTTCCTGGTGAGCGATAGCGAGCCTGTAATATTCGAAGGAACATTCGTCTACTATCTGAACACTAATGGGACTAAACCATCGGGAGGCCATCCACCCATCTACCTTCTTCTTTGTGCAACTGTCACAGCCTCCTACCCTTATTAACTCGCAACCCCCCCCCCCCTCTCTCTCTCTCTCTCACACAGCACGCAAATAATTAATAAAACCAAGGTCCCCCCCCCAAAAAAAAAAAAAAAAAAAAATACCCTGCCTGCAAATGGAATTAATTCACTCCCCATAAAGCCATTTGATTCCTGCGAGTCAATCAATAAGCAATCAACCCCCCCATCAGGGCCCTCCCCCCCCCCCCACCCCCCTCTACACACACACACACACGCACACACACACATTCTAACACAAACGTTTTAACACATACACGCTCAAACACATTCACTCAAACACGCACTCACTCAATTACACTAACACATACATACACGCACACACCCACTAATACATACACACGCACTCATACTGTACATACATACACATACACATACACACACACACACACACACACATTATACACACACATACAAACACAAGGAACAACCATAACAAAAGTCAAGGTCATTTGGTGGCAGTTTTTGAGCGCGGTCATGAAGCTAGCCAATGAGAGACCATTCACAAACACTACTAACCGCGTCCCTAACTCTTATTAAATAGCCAAAGTTATATTATGATCTACAAGTTCTTCTTACGGGTGTATCTCACTCGCTTCCACTCTTGTGTGTTTTGTCCCCATTAGTATGACAAATTTAAGACATTTCGCCCCATTAGTTAGGCGATTATAGGACTGTTCGCTCCTCTCAGTTGTCATTTTTGTCCTGGCTAGTGATAACGGGCCTGCAAATTAAAAGAAACTGGCCTTTAGACAGGACATATTTCCACCGAAAAATGTACGGTTGCCCACATAAGTTCTGTTCCTCGTCGTGATCGTTGGTATGAAAGTAAAAAGTATGAATTAATTGCAAGTATTGATTCCTTAAATTATCAGTTGACTAATCAGATGAGTTAACCACTGCATAAGAAACAACACTCGTAATTCATATATGCGCATTATATTCCCATGTATAAGATCACGGAGAGGAACAGACCTTATGTGGGCAACTGTGCACATTTAGTTTCAAAGGGGGTCTGGGGAAGAGGGGGTGGGGGGGGGGGGGGACCTTTTATTCTCTAAATTTGTATTTATTTGTTATTTTGCTTGAAGGAAGTCTACGGGGTAAACTTTATAACACATGCTCAAAAATAGCAAAAATCAATAACAATGACTTGAGATAATCTATATTTTTATTAATAATAGATACTTGTTACAGGCAGCTTTGTCTGTTGTCTCCATCATACACACAGGTATATAAATATAGTCCCTATCTTCCTCTAACACTATCTCACCCTGGCCCCTCTCTCACTGCCCTATTATCTCCACCTCCCAGTGCTTCCCTCTTTAATCCCCTCTCATCCTGTTACACATCCCTCTTACCTCCGAGTACACCTCTCCCTCTCCTTCTCTCTAGGTTGGCTTTCGCTCATTCTCCTTCCTCTTCTAATTCAGCCGTTATCTCATTCTGTTTCATTCTCTTCTGTTCTCGAATTCACTCACTCACTCTCTCTCTCTCTCTCTCTCTCGCTGTAGGCTACATAATAATCACCGAGTCGAGTCGCATTCCTTTTCCAATTCACCCATGATCTCAAATTATCTTAGTTTCATCGTGTCCCTTACCTCCTTTCTTCCACTCTCTCTCTCTCTCTCTCTCTCTCTCATGACCTGTTAACCCTTTCCCCCTTCCACCTCCCTTTCCCATTAGCTCCACCTCTGGCTCCCATTTTCCCCGCAACAATTGTATTTCTGGCTGGAGTGCAGGGGGAAACAAGATTACCCAGTGAAGTCAGTTTCCACCCGCCCGCCCTCCCACCACCACTACCACCCTCCACCATCACCACCCTCCACCTGGTCACCATCACCACCACCATCACCATCACCACCACCTCCATACTCCACCACCACCGCCCTCCAACTCCACCACCACCACCACCACATTTTCTGGGTCATACCTGTACCATTATTACCAGACAGGCGGCCCTCGTCTTATACCCTACCATGCTGAAGCTCCTGACTTTGTTCAAATTTACTCGGCAGCTTTATTTAACTATTCTTACGCTGGCTCCTGGTTAGTTATGATTAGGCCAGATGCATGTTAATGATTAAATGTTATTGTACTGTTGAAGTGACTGGGTGTGAGTGTTGTCTGTAACCGGGGTAATCAGCTCCCGCATGCTGATTAGATTCCAGCATGCCATGTAGGCCTACACAATAAATGTGAGTGTATTTATATGGTGAGGATAAGTTATGTTGAATGAAGGATACAAATTGACCAACAAAGTAATCAGATAAATAATAATAATAATAATAATAATCAAAATAATAATAATAATCAAACTAATAATAATAATAATCAAACTAATAATAATAATAATCAAACTAATAATAATAATAATCAAACTAATAATAATAATCAAACTAATAATAATAATCAAACTAATAATAATAATCAAACTAATAATAATAATCAAACTAATAATAATAATCAAACTAATAATAATAATCAAACTAATAATAATAATCAAACTAATAATAATAATCAAACTAATAATAATAATCAAAATAATAATAATAATCAAACTAATAATAAATACGAGTTACGCTAATAAGGTAAAGTAAATGTAGGAAGAGACTGCCCATAAACCCCAACCCTTACACACACACACACACACACACCTCTCTCTCTCTCTCTCTCTCTCTCTTTAAGGGGCCTTAGTCGTCTTTTACAGGTGGTCATTACATGATTAAATTCAGCATTATTACCCTGTAGTCCCCCAACATACACTCCCAGATATTTATAATAGTCTACCCTCTCCAGTACATTACCATGAAGATGTAGAGGCTTGTTACGATTCCAACCTTTTGTTATGGCTTTTGTTTTGTTTGTTGATATTACCAGGCCTAATTGGTCACAAGCTTCTCCTACCAAGTCTAGGGCACGTTGCATGTCCCTGTGACTATCGGCCTGGATCAAAATATCATCAGCATAGCTTTCACAGATCACTCCTCTGGGAAATTTGAGTCTAACAATAATGTGCATTAATATGTTGAATAGTATTGGACTTAATACTCCCCCCTGTGGTGTACCCAGCTCAAGCTTACGTACTTCAGACTTTTTACCTTGAAAGACGACATATGCACTTCTATTGCTGAGGTATTCCTTGATCCAGCCCAATAGTTTACCTTTTACACCCATTTTCGCCAACTCGCAAAGTATTACATCCCTGTTTGCTACATCAAATGCACCCTTTAAATCTAAAAATACAGTAAAGTTTACACCTATGGTTAGAGAGATATGATGTGATACAGGACATTGTACTTCTGCCTTTGATGTAGCCATTCAAATGCGGGCTCAATTGTGACTCTATTTTGTGCAGTAGCCTATTAAGGACAATCCTTTCAATTGTCTTGCAATAACAAGAAAGAAGTGATATAGGTCTCATGGCTGTAACAGAACCAGCCTTGGGTACAGGAATTATGACAGCTCTTTTCCAGTCAGGAGGGATGACACTGTTGCGATAGCTAAGGTTAAAGAAATCCAGCAATGGATTGCCTGCAACCTCTGTCATTGCACGTAGAATGGGATATGTTATCCCATCCTCCCCTGGGGCACTACTTTTGTTGTTGGATAGGGCTCTTTGGAGCTCGTAAGTGTTTATATCTTTACACGAGTCATCCTTAATGGCTATTGCTTCGTCTACTTGTTGGCGAAAATCCGGCAGGTTGGGCCCTAGCTTATTCCTAACTCTGAGAGGCAGATTACTGTAGGTGGAGGCAGAGGCCCATTCATCCATAAGGGTTTGAGCATATTCCTGAGGGTGGGGATGTGCTGCAGCTTGGTTAGTTTTTCCCCCTTGCAATATTTATTTTCCTCCACACAACACTGATGGATGTATCTTTATTTGTGTGATTTAAAAAGTCTAACCAGAATTTCTCCCTTGCTTTAATTTTAGCCTGATGGGCCCTTTGACCACAGATTTTTATATTTTCAAAGTTTTCACCAGTTTTATTACCCTTCCAAATTTGTGTAGCAGTTTTTAACAAATTGGTGGTATCTTGTACCTCTTTATCATCCCTGTACCACCTTTGCCAGATTCCACCCTTGGCATTTGAACGGTATTTGTTTCCTCTATTATTTTTGTTTTTTTTCTTGTTTGATTGCTGTTTGTTTGTTGTCTTTTTATGAGAGATTTGCTGTTCAGCATATCTTGTTAGATCTTGATAGAAAGTATTTATTGAGTTAGTCTCAGGATATGACTCAAACCACTTACTCATTCCCTCCACAAATTCTTTGGTATGCTGTGGTATGAGTTGGAGCCTCTTCCTCCCCCCATCAACCCGCCTCTTTTTAACATCTAGCTTAGTTAATAGTGCAAAGTGATCAGATAATAGTAAGTCCTGCTTGTGAACAGAACAGGTACGATATGGCTCGTTATACAGACAGACATAATCTAGC
Organism: Paralithodes platypus; assembly: GCA_032716605.1. NCBI lineage: Eukaryota > Metazoa > Arthropoda > Malacostraca > Decapoda > Lithodidae > Paralithodes > Paralithodes platypus. Next base: position 35,780,541 of record CM064511.1, read on the forward strand.
CTGCCACCTAGGACATGCGTTGACTCCGGCTGTCCTATTAGTCTTACCTCATTACAGGAGTTTATATAATTTAACCATCGTTGACCATTAACATTAGTATTATTCCTACCTTCATGCGAGGACAGAGCTCTATGGTGAGCATTTAGGTCGCCCATCAATAGAGTCTGTTCTTCATATAGCAGGTCAGGAAATTCTTGTGTATCGAGTGAGTTGCAACCTACATATATGTTGATTATATTAAGTTGGTAATCATCAAGGTATAACTTTAAAGATATATTTTCAGTGTCCCTACCAAAAGAACAAATAAAACCTCTTTACAGGTATAGTCTTTTTTACATACGTAATCAAACCCCTGGCAGATGTTTCAGTGCAGTTGTGTACATGGGCAATATAATTTCCAAATCTAGGGCGAAATGTTTCATTAGCCCTGGGTTTCTTGGAGACATATTACATCCACGTCATGCAACATTGCAAAATGCTGAAGCTCTACAAAGCGTTGGTTAATGGCCATTGATATTCCAACATAACACCTTTAGGCCTGTATCACAATTGCCTGTGTTATTCATTATCACTACCTACTTGGGTTTCTTCAACACTAGCTGTCTCTACCGAGTCTACCATACCCTCAATTACTTTTGGCTGTCTCTTTCATTGTTGAAACAGCAGAGAGGAGGCGCATACCATCCCTTTCTGAAAGTTTTTCTAGTTTTTCCCTTATTGATTTAACCGTGACCTTTCTTGGCAAGGCATGGGAAACATTGTTTAAAACATCGTCCTCTTTCTAATGGAAGTTCAGTTTGTTCCCCTCTAACACTGTGAGATTCCCCCTGCTTACAGTTTGTAATATTACTCGCATTGTCACTATTGTTCTCCGCCTGGTTATTGTTCATTTTGTTGGCTACACATGCGAGTACCAATTTCATCGCCTCATATATTTGTGCTCTCATCATCTCACCTAATTGTGCTTGGAACTCAAGTTGCTGCTCCAAGAGCCGTTTGCAGTTGCTGTTGTTGTTGATCCGCCACAGACCTGAGGTGAGCCAGGGTAATTTGTATGGCGTGTGTCATCTCATCGTTGTTGTTGTTGTTGTTGTTTGTGGTGGGGGTGGGGTGTGGCGGTTCGTGGCGGCCGGGATGTTGACACTTGTTTGTTGTTGTGTTTGTCCCACGCCTGTACCCACCACATCTGCCCACACAAATGTACTGGTGGGCTGTCTTAATGTCCCCGCGCGCCCTTGATCCCCGACTTCTCCCCTCACGCCGCTGGCAGTGGCTGCAGTCTCCTGGGCCAGCCCTGCCCCCCCAACCATGGTGGTGTTGTTGTTGCTCCCTTGTCTGTCATATTTTCGTACCTGTGGGGGGGACAAAGGAGGGACAGGGGAGGAGAGTGAGGAATGGGAAGAGGAGGAGGAGGAGGATGGAAGGGAGGGAGGCAAGAGGGGACGGGAGGTGGGTGTGAGAGGGAGAGAGAGGGGGAGTGTGACGGAGGTAGAGCGGTTCACTGTATGCCCAGCTGACCGGGGTGAGGGGGTAACAGTGAGTGGGGGGCGATGTGATCAGCTGACGACCTGTTGTTTGAGCTCCTAGTTGAGGGGCGTTTGCTGCAGAGAATCGAGTGTGCATTATGATGACCATTGCAGTTGGCGCACCTTGGAGAGACACAATTTTCCTTCTTTTATATGTTTGCCACAAACGGATGACTCGTGTTGCCCTGCGCAGAACCTGCACCTGTGACATTCCTTGCAGCTAAAACTTTTGTGTCCCCATTTGCTGCAACGTAGACAGAAGGCAGGTGGTTCGTTATAGGTGGCTATGGGGTTGGGAGGAAGGATACTTATAAATTGATGCCTGCCCGGTATCACCCCTTTCCACAACGCAAGCACTTGCTCACTCTCTTCCCCTCGTATTATGTGTCTCCTTGCCCACACCACTTGAGAATGTTGCTGTACTGCTTCAAGGGAGGCGGGGAGAGGGTATCGTTTTATAATGACCTTAGTCTTGACTTCATCCGGGCTAGGTGGTACTAGCTTCACTCCCTTATACCCCTGTGTAGTGAGAAACTTGAGGGTTGCATTCCCTACACTTCGTATGAACGGCCTATTATAGCCCTTGGCAAATGATACTTTCAGGTCTGGATGGGATACTGACAGCGATAAGGCCCAGTTGAAGAAGTCTGTCTCGTTCATTGTGTTATCTTTAGGCAGGTAAAGAGGCACTGACTCCGATACGGTTGACGGTTCTTGCTGGTCACGTTTTCGATGTACAAATTGAGCTCGCTCATTCGCCTCCCCCTTTTCGTTCCTCTTGTTATTCTTCTTCTTAGAATCGACCACGACATACCTCCTGTCATCTGGTTCTCCTCCTTCTCCTCTTTCTCTTTCTCTTCCTCTTCTGTCTTCCTCTCGGCACTCGGTGCTGTCGTCCATCCCGTCGTTGGTGTCATGGTGTGTTTGTTCAGGATCTTTATCATTGTCAGTGGTTTCCTCCATTGTGTTATCCTTTCCGTTCACTTCGCCTGCATTCACGTTCACTTTCACGTTGACGGCATGGGGGGTGGTTGGGGAGGGAGGAGATTAGACGATGTGAACAAAATATCAGAAAATAATAAGATAACATTATTTTCCCACGGACACGCGGGTGAGGGGGATGTGGGGGAGGATGGGGGGTTTACGAGTGGTCAGTTTTTGTGGTCAAGAAAGGAGGAGGGGATGGGAGGGGAGACGGCGTTCCTGTCCCTCTCTCAGCCTTGCTTGACTCCTCCTGAAGGGATCTTAGCAGTTTTCCTCTCGAGTTGCTAATAATTCCTAGGCTAATCTGTGTGTACACTCGAAATCACCCTTCACTGTGACACGACACTTTTTTATGGTCTCGGAAATTGTTTGATATCCGGTAGATCACCAATAGCCCGGGCTATTGACGAAATAACCCTAAAGGCAACTAAGCAACTGGAGTCGGTGTCAGTGTGGACGCAAACCTGACACGAACAGGGGACACTGACTCGAACAGAAGCGTCCAGAGAAGAAGACACTTGACGCTGTCCGTGTGGTAGTGTCCAAATTATGTTTGTGTCCAGTGTTGTGGACACACTGACACTAATTCCAGTTGCTTAGTTACACCCCTGGTAGTGTTAAGGCGATGGTTCCCGTAGGTCATAAAACACAAACTGCACTCTGGTGGATAATTGCTGTATGCTTCGTCAAGAATAAATGCAATCATGCAATGTAACAATAACATCTAAGTAGAAATATGTTTTTTTTGGCATCTGACAGTAAGTGAGACCATACAACTAGGCGGACAATTCTTCGAACATTATCCACCAAATCACTCATGAGCAGCACTTGAGAATCAAGGAAACATTGGACACATAACAATGCCTTTCCAACAGCTTCCTCTCTCTCCAACACTCCTTCTCCCCTCTCAACACTCTTCGAAAAGTAAATACGAGGTGCCGTTGTAAAGGCTTATCTCTCAATACCTTTACCTTCACAGTATGGATGGCCCTTAATCCCATGAGTATTATATGACGCGTTATGGCAAATTATTCTGGTTATCATTAGACGCTTATATAAACCTTAGGA
>CM064511.1:35784218-35968292 GCA_032716605.1 Paralithodes platypus
TCATTTTATAACCGGAAGTAATAATGGTAGGATTGAATTAACCCTTTCAAGATCCAAAACGCATGTCTTTTCAGATTTCTGGTAGTTATTAGACGATTTGTATTGAGATTAGGAAGGATATATGGAAGTGAGAGGGTTGATTGAGATAGTCTTTACCCTTATAATACCCACATATCCTTCCTAAGCTGCACAAAACCGTCTAATGATAGCCAAAATAAACTGTTAAAACGCGCCAGAGCTTCAAAGGGTTAATAGTACCGGTATAGTTTGTTATATATACAGGTATATACTTACCTCATATGATCAATTAACCCTTTGAAGAGTACGACAGTATTTATAGTATTAACCCGCTGACTTCCATATCTATCTATCGATCTATTGCCTGACGCCGTGATCCTCGAAGTAACAACGAAGCCACGAATGAAACGCCTGAGCCATGCACTTCTGTCCCCGGTCAGTCGACGCCCCTCCTCCCAACCAGAACGTCCATATACTCTTCCTAATCTAATTAAAATCGTCTAATAATAGCCATAATAAAATGTCTTCCTTTGTTCTTCTTCGTCCCCTCTCCTTCTCTTACTGTTTTGTCTTCCCTCCTCTTCTTCCTCTTTCCCTCTCCCTGAAAACAGATACTCCACTGTGCATAAGCTGGCCTAACAAAATATTACTACACTTTTTAACGACCGAAACCCCCACTACTACTACTACCACCACCACCACCACTACTACTACTACCACCACCACCTCTACAACAACAACCACCACTACAACAACCACCACTACTACAACAACCACTACTACAAGCTACTACTACTGCTACTATTATTACTACTACAACCACCACCTCGACCATCAACCACCACGCCTACTACTTTAATACTACCACCACGACTACTACTACTACCACCACCCCCATTACTACCACCACCACTACCACTATTACCACCACCACTACTACTATTACCACCACTACTACTACTATTACCACCACCACTACTACTATTACCACCTCTACAACAACAACCACCACCACTACAACAACAACCACTACTACAAGCTAATACTACTGCTACTATTATTACTACTACAACCACTACCACCACCACCTCGACCATCAACCACCACGCCTACTACTTTAATACTACCACCACGACTACCACCATCACCGCCACTAGGCCTACTATTATTACTACCACAACTATCATCAACCAAAACCGTATCTACTACCACAGTTAACCCCTTGAGGATCATGATGTGTTTTGGCAGTTTATTCTGGTTATCAGTAGGTGATTTTATACAATTTAGGAAGGTCATCTAAACATGAAAATGGTAAACACTACCTCAATTAAAAGTGATTTATTTAAAAAACAAAAAATGCAAATTCATACAAAATTATGTTGTTGCATTCTCTCTCACACTCGAATACAGTTCCTACACAAAATTGTCATTATGCCCAAGTAGACAACAAATAAACAAACAATATACAGTATATATATGACAGAAACAGCCATGCCAGACATAACAAATAATAGACCAGCCAAGGGGAGTTAAGACAGACATGTAAACACACAGACGAGAGTGAAAGCTTAAATGATGAGTAAGACCGAGTACCCCCCCCCCCCCTATCTCTCTCTCTGCTTTGCTATCCTTGCCTTCCACTTTGTAGCAAATTCTATTTTAGCATTAACCCTTGTTTGGCGGGACCGGACTTAAGTCGGTCTAGAGAAGAAAGGACTATCTGGCGGGGACCGACTTAAGGCGGTGTGCAATTTTGAGCAATAATTGGCTCTGAGAGAGAGACGAGCGGTGGGAGGAGCGTAGGTCCGCTCTGACCCGTGTCGGGGCACGGGCTCCCGCGGCAACTGCCGTCCCCATCCACACACATCCACACTCACTACCGTCGCTACACAGGGAATTATGTAAGGAAATTACTGTATTTTAGGGATTTTCCCTTCGTCTTGCACGATCGTTGCAAGAGAACGCGTGGTCGTAGAAGCATAGTTCTGGTGTTATTGGAAAGGTCAATTATCGCCCTTTCATGGATACATAATTGTATTACGCTCTGGCTCTTTTTTATGCATAAAAAAGAGCACGGAAACAAGGTCGTTTAGGGTAAAACCACCCGCTTGGCGGGTAGTAAAGTTACTGATGGGCCCGCTCGTAAGGCGTTAAGCATAAGTTCTCGGACTGCATAGTAGGGACCGCAAGGTGTGCAGTCTGTGCATTTATGTAACTATATGTAACTCTCTCTCTCTCTCATACCAATGATCTGTGTGTATTTCCCATTGTAATATTGTGCCATTAGGCCTACATGTAGTTTTAATAAGAAGGGTTGGCGAGTGGCAAAAACTTCTATATCCATTATAAATTTATATTACCGGGTATATTAGATTACTCGCAGACACCGGGTTAAGGGCAGATATATATATATATATATTGAGAATATATCACAAATACACGTGAGCCACTAAATGTTTCTAGTCTCTCAGTGGTCAGTGGGGACGAACCATCGGACCATCAGGATGATTAGCCGACGCTGTAATCAATTACACCACGACTGCCGTGGGTAATTGATGTAAAGCGTCGGCTAATCATCATGATGGTCGATGGTTCGATCCCCACTGAGACTAGAAATATATATATATTATATCACACCGCCGTATATAGAATTATAAATAATATGAATTCCGATAGAAAGGAAATAAAGTACCACGATAGAACGATGAGGGATTAAGAAAGAACAAAACGAAAACACTATGTAAAAGCGAACGAGAAAATAAAACAAAAGTATACGATAATTATAGAGCCCAATGATCCTCTCAGCCACCAATCCAGAACAGTCACTACTACCACAATATTTTGTTTTCACCTCCTGTATTTGCTCTGTCAAACCCTGTAAACATGATCAAAAACCTGCATCATCGATCCCCTTTCAGACAGTGATGGCACAAAATACAGTAAACACCGAAAGAACTGATGAAAAAAAAGGGAAAAAAAAAAACAAAAAAAAATAAAAAAACAAAAAAAAAAACCCCCGTCTCCCCACAAAAAAAAAAAAAAAACCAAAGAAAAAAAACACCAAAAAAAAAAAAAAAAAAAAAACAAAAAAAAAAAAAAAAACTAAAAAAAACAAAAAAAAACAAAAAAAAAAAAAAAAACAAAAAAAACAAAAAACAAAAAAAAAAATAAAAAAAAAACGAAAACACGATGTAAGCGACTGGAAAACAAATAAAACAAAAGTATACGATAATTATAGAGCCCAATGATCCTCTCAGCCACCAATCCAGAACAGTCACTACTACCACAATATTTTGTTTTCACCTCCTGTATCTTGCCTCTGTCCAAACCCTGTAACAGATCCAACTAACCTTCATCATCGCCCCTTTCAACAGTGAGGGAAAGCAATATGGTAAGACATTATGTAAGCTTCGCGGGGTCGTTGAAAGGTATTGTTTACATTCGGAGTGTCTGGGGTATTTATGTAACCTTAGAATACTGTTGTGCTAAAGTTCTCTTGTACTGCCTCTTGACACCCTTCTCTCCTTACACCCCCTCGCCGCCACCCACCCCCTCTCTCCCTTTCTCTTGTATTTTTTTTTTTTTTTTAAAGACCTCCGTCTACGTATTGTGAAAAAACTGTTATCTTCCGGCAAATTACGGGGTTGAGTGAGTGAAGTGAGAAATAGTGAAGATAAGGTAGGATAGGCTGGCCTAAACAATGGTCCAATTAATATGCGCGAAATACAGAAACATTCCTGTCCACGACTGTACATTCTGCCAATAGTTCCCCCCTCCCCCCCCAACCCTTCGCGGTACAGCATTTTTCCCTCTCTATCCCTCTTGACTCAGCCACCCCCACCACCGCCTACCCCCACATCCCTCCCTTACTACGCCCCCCTCCCTCCCCTCTCCCACTTGAAACTGATAATGAGTGTTTGGCGAGGATCACAGTAATGAACCTCACTGTTTGAAGATCTGCTTGTTCACGATCAGAAGAGGGAAAGAGCGGTGGAGGTAGGGAGAGAGGATAGAGGTGGGGGAGGAGGAGTAGGGAGACGAAGAGGTGGAGGCACAGAGGAGATGAAAGATAGGTGGGAAGAGGAAGAGATGGAGGATGAGAGGAGGTGAAGGACGAAGAGGTGGGGGATAGAAAAATGTGAGGGAGGAGGAGGGAAGAGGAAGAACAGGAGTGAGGAGAGGAGGAGGTAGGGGGGGGGGGAGTGAGGAGGAAAAATGTGTGAGGGAAGAGAATGGGGAACAGGAGGAAAAGGAGGAGTGAGGAAAGGAGGTGTGGGGGGAAGGTGGAGTAGGAAGGAGAAATGGAAGGCAGGAAAATGGGGAGGAGGGTGAAAAGGAGGTGTGGGGGGGGGGGGGGGGGAGACAAGGAGCTACAAGTAGTTATAATTTCAGAAACCTTGCGGTCCATTCCGGGGAGATACTCGAAGTGAAAGGAGAGACTGTTTAGTGCAATACACTCATTACAGAGTGCAAAATACTATCAACTATTTTAGAACTGCTTTACTGAAAACTGTTTACAACTTCGGAGGGAAGTTTGTTCCAGGTAGAACAGATTAAATATGTGAAAAAGTTTAGACAAATACTAGTGCTGAACCTTTTCCATTCTAATTCCCAGCCATGGTTGTATGTTGTATTCATATTGAGGCTAAACATTTTGCCGTCCGGCTGGCTCAGTTGGTAGCGTGCCTGATTCCCATCTTGAAGGTCTCGCGTTCAATCCCCGCTCAGATTGAAAAGTTTTTCTGTGATACAGCCGGCGGTTACCATCTCCCCATGAGCAAGGGGGATGGGTAATGGTCTCAAGTAGACTAAAGAAAGCCAAGCGCTTGTGAATCCTCGAAGGAGGATACGGGCGCTATATAAGTAACCAGAAGATTATTATTACAATCAACGTTGTCAAACCCATTAAGTATTTTAAATACTTCAATGAGCTGACCTCGTAGTCTGCGTGTCTCCAATGGAAAGAGATCAAGAGCTCTCAACCGGTCCTCATAGCTCAGTCTTCTAATCGATGGAATAAGCTTTGTAGCCCTAGCTTGTACTCTTTCCAATCACTATATCTTTCCTGAAAACTCTCTCTCTCTCTCGTAGTGGGTGCGGTTACAAGCTCTACAAACAAATCTAATATTCTAGGAAGAATATAGTGTACAAATTGGTATCCCAATTAAAATTTGCAGACAGCTTTGGATGAGAGAGAGAGAGAGAGAGAGAGAGAGAGAGAGAGAGAGAGAGAGAGAGAGAGAGAGAGAGAGAGAGAGAGAGAGAGAGAGAGAGAGAGAGAGAGAGAGAGAGAGAGAGAGAGAAACACAAAGGAAATCAAGCAACATGTCTAATGACCCTTCTAGGAAATACTTGATAATGAAGGGGCTGCGATAAAGTAAGCCGTTATTTAAATCAAAATCATAACATGGCAATAATATTATTATTATAATGTAAAACTTGCAAAATAAACAAACCAAAACGTATAAGAACACAGTAAAAAGACAAAATAACTAATCAAAATCGCTGTGGAAACAACGCTTAAGTAAAATAATGATTAATAAAATAAAAGAACATAATCCACCACATAGGGTGTACATTACTACATGCGCAAGTTAATCTGGTTCCCAAGCAAACTAATCACACACATAACAACGCACTGTAGTCACGTTCAAGGAATTAGTCAATTTGGGAAGTCGGGGACGTTCTGGTAAACTTGACTAAACTCTGCATGAATAAAGAAACTACATTGTCAAAATGTTCTATTAAAATCAAATTTGCAACTTGACAAGATAATAACAATAGTACAAAATACAAATATCACTCACTAATGATAGTGCTATCGGGTAAGTACCTGTAAGCATAGCATGCTTCAAGTGACCCCTAATAATTACTACCCTACTAATAACCTACATTTATTGTACACATAAACTAAGGAAATCGCAAAAGCAAGCAATTGATACTATCGACAATGAATAGATACAATATAATAAATACAAATATTTGAAAACATGAAGAAGGCAAAATAGATTTAAACAAAAGAGTACCGGTACTCTTTTAACAAGAACAATTAATTATAAAAATTAATAATAACAATAGAAAAAGATAAACATTAATATACAGACAAAACGTAAGCAGAGGTTATAATAGAAACTTAAAAATGCTTGATTAAAATTATTGATATCAAATTTTAAAATACAGTCACAATAATTCACTTTAAAAAGATTAAATTTATGCAACAATTTATTTGCAACAAATCAGGGAGTAAGCTCTTGGACTGAAGCGGTTAACTCATACTAACATATACTGTACATACAGTATTAGTCATAAAATGTAATCATATAATTATATCGGAAAATTAACTGAAATGAGTAAACAACACTAACCAATAGACACCCGGAACCTAAATATCAAAAAAAGTATAAAATGTAATCATATAATTACATCGCAAAATTAACTGAATGGTTTAAACATCACTAACCAATTGACACCAGAACCTAAATATCAACAAAGTGACTGAGGTGATGGCGGTGAGAGTTCCAGCCTATTATTTAACAACAGTATGATATTATGTATGGAAGATATATTATAATGATTGAAATAGAAGTGCATTTGCTTATGTAATAGTTGAATAATATGACCAATTGACATTTCTATAGCAAAATATTCTTCTAAAAGTAGTGATATACTGTTTCATACATACAATCACGGCATGGATTCAACACCTTCTATACCGACGATATATTGTTTATTTGATTTAAGCTACATTTAGACCATATTATTCAGCTTAGGAAGGACGTCTACCAATTAAAAGGCTACATACTATCACAATCAATCCTTTTAGCTACCGTACCACATATCCTTCCTAAGCTTCATAAAATTGTCTAAATGTAGGCTAGCTGAAACCAAAATACGTCGCCGGTAAAAAAAAAGGGTTAAACTACTGTGGCCAACTGTACACCGCCCAATACAATAATTATGATTTATGATAACCCAGAGACGGTGAACACTGATTGAGGGAAAACACCGACTCTGGACTTTGAGGATCATGACGCGTTTTAACATTTATTCTGGCTATAATTAGGCGATTTTATTCAGATTAAGAAGGGTGTATGGAAGTCAGAGGGTTAATAGACAGTGTTGATGCCCACCGATCCTCCCTAAAGTGTATAAAATCGTGTGTGTGTACTAGTATATGTGTATGTGGGAGTGTACACAAGGCCACGTCACCACGTAACACACACAAGGCTAATACAGACAGGCAGGCGGTGTGCTCTCTCTCTCTCTCTCTCTCTCTCTCTCTCTCTCTCTCTCTCTCTCTCTCTCTCTCATGTTCCCCAATACAACGTTCCTTGGTCTAATGCACAGTCGTGTCTAAATCTTCCAACTTACTTTGTTCCCGAAATATAACATTAATTTTTACTAATGTTGGGGGGGGGGGGGGGGGTTGTCTGGACCAAAGTTTATATAGCCTACATAGGCTACTAGTGTATATTATATACTTTAGCTGGACCTCCTTCTCCCATCAGATTTGAAATTAAAAGACATTCGGCCCCATTAGTTTGGCGATTCAAAGAACTCGAGTGTTATTTAGGTGTCAATTTTGTGTTCCTGGCGAGCGCAATCAAGCCTGCAATTTATGGCATTTGTATACCGAAATGCACAAATTCATCTCGAAGGGGAGTCTTGGGGAATATTTGTTTGATGGAGGTCTAGGGAGGAAAAACAACTAACAACTAAATAAACAAATTAATACAAATCTCCCTCTAACAAACCTGAACAAATGCGACGTTCAACATGTCACAACTAACCTAATCTTGATAAACGCACTCCCGTTGATCCAGTTGATGTGCCACCAATGATTAATGTATGCCTACATGAATTCGTAAATAGTCAGTATCACTAGGCCTATCTGTGAAATATTGTCAATAAAGTGCTCCTCCTCAAAGGGTGTTTTTATTAATGAGCATCAACAGCAAGACAAGAGAGGTCACCTTGTATCCTACTATTTGTTTTTCCTTTCTACACTTTTCTTCACTTTACCTACCCCTCAAACTAGCTAATTTACTAACATGAGAGAGAGAACGTTATATTGAGTTGTTACATATCTAGTTTGGATTATATGTGAGCATGTGATTATATGTTTGCTAAATAGTTGTCCGAATATTTGTTTGTTTTACTGATCATCTGTTTGTGAGGGATATCTCTCTCTCCCTCTCTGTGTATATGCGCGCGGGTGCGTGCGTGTGTGTGTGTGTGTGCTACACAAATTAGGCTACGTTAAAAACCGCCATTCCCACACCCATTAGTCAAAATACAGTCACTTCCTCGTGTACCCACACGCACAGGCACCAGCACGTACACAGGCATACATGCAAGAACCCATTTTCACACACACACACATACCGGTACACCACAATAATAACAACTACAACACACACGCATTCCAAAACATACACACCCACACATACAACAATCACAACTTAAACCACGTAAACTCACTCTCTCACACACACACTCATGCACAAATACACGAACTCAAAACACAGCCTAATACAACACAACATTCTCAGCCCACTACAAACCCATAAATACATTATAGAAAACGCAATACACAAACAAAAACATCAAACGAGAGAGAGAGAGATCCACCGTTACCCTACACTAATATATCACAGTAGAACAAGGTCACCAGTCTATCCCTCTATGGTACTGATTATACCTTTGGTGACATCCTACACAACTTTTAGACCAGTGGACCAAATCAACCAATACCTCTCAACCGAAACAACTCGACCAGTAACCGCTGTAATTAAAAAAAAAACACTCTAGTAAACGAGCTAATATTTCTACTATTTGGGAAGGGTCAGCCAGAGAATAGGTGTGGAAATTGACAGCCCATTTGCTCTAGCCCTTTTGAGTTAGAGAGGATAGAGGTCATGATTTATCGTCCACTTAAAGCGAACAGACTATAGTTCAGCCAGCTCAACCAACAATTTATCCAGTAGCCCATTTCAACCAGTGCTAACTCATCCAACAATATTAAGTTAGGCTATATGATATGAAATTGATACAGTATACAGAAAAGTAGATGGCCTTGTAACACACCCGGTACATTATTGATTTCATACTAACTAGCCCAGTGCTAATCATATGTATGCTATCGTAGTTATATATATAACAAATATAATATATGTATACAAACTCAACCTACCCATATGGTTGTTATTTTGTGTTTGTTTGCACATCTCATTTTATACTTAAGATCTCAATATTCACCCAGACTATAATTATAATGTATTGACATATTTTAAAGCTGGACTAGGACACACACACACACACGTGACAATTATTCATGAGAGTCTCAGCTAAGCCATACTCACGACCCTCGACGGAAAGCACTGAGAGAGAGAGAGAGAGAGAGAGAGAGAGAGAGAGAGAGAGAGAGAGAGAGAGAGAGAGAGAGAGACTTATTTTTAATAATTATCCAGAAACTCATAATATTTATACTTCTGGCACGTTCAAGCCGTGGTGAAATGGTGGTAGTGTGGCGACAGAGGTAGCATATTGGTGGTAGTAGCTTGAAAATTGTGGTAGATGTAGTAGTTTGAAAGTGGTGGTATTTTTGGTAGTATTAGTTTAAAAGTGGTGGTAGTTCTAGTAGATTGGAAATGGTGGTAGGTGTGGTAGTAATAGTTTTGAAGTGGTGGTAATAGTTTGAAATTGGTGGTAGTTTTGGTAGTAATAGCCTGAAAGTGGTAGTAGTTACAGTATTATTAGTGGAAGTTATGGTGGTAGTTTGAAAATGGTGTTAGCTGTGGTAGTAATAGTTTGAAAGTGGTGGTAGATGCAGTATTATCGGTGGAAATTATGATGGTAGTTTGAAAGTGGTGATAGTTGCAGCACATATCAGTGAAAGTTATGGTGGTAGTGAGATATAGTAAAGGTCGAGGTAGTCTATGCCAAAGTTTATATAGCCTACCTACTATAGTCAGTTTCTTTTCAACTGACGGAAAATTGCAAAGTTTCCATCAAGATTTCTCAGTTATTTTCAGGTTTTATAGTGAAATATGGTGCTAATTATATACACTTGGTCTTAATATGATTTAGAGAGATAGTAGTTTCATATTTATCCATTAAGAATCGATAAATTGGCTGCTAAGGGATTAAATTCATCGTTAGCTGAAAAAAAAACGAGTACCAGTATAGTGTGTACCGAGTATATATTTTGGTCTATGGATGGTAGAAATTGGCTATTAGAAACACACGATGACTGTAAGGAAAGTTGTACAGTAGTAAGTATAGCCTACCTTTTGTCAGCTGGCAAGACGTGTTCGCAACCAATTTCAGCAATGTAGAGAGTTGATAAGACGTTTCTCACGCGATTCTCATGTTGATTCTACTCATTTGAATCTGACACATAGGAAAATACTTTCTATTCGTAAAGGAGAGGGAGAGGGAGAAAGAGGGAGAGGGAGAAAGGGGGAGAGGAAGAAAGGGAGGAAGGAAAAGAAGGGAAGAAAACAGGAAGGGAGAGGAAGAAAGGGAGGGAGAGAAAGAAAGGGAGGAAGAGGAAGAAAGGGAGGGAGAAGAAAACAGGGGGGGGGAAGAGGAAGAAAGGGAGGGAGAAGAAAACAGGGGGGGGGGGGGAGGAAGAGGAAGAAAGGGAGGGAGAAGAAAACAAAGGAAGGGGTTGAAATTCCTTATATTATGAGTAAGGTCGCCGAACTCTTGATTTTGACAGTGTTCATTTTAGGCAGGCCAGATATCCCGACCCCAACCATAACTCAAAATGGACTACAGTAATCGAGCTATTATGTCTACCATTTAGGAAGAGTCAGCCAGGGAATATGTGTGGAAATTCACAGCTCATTTGGTTAAGCCCTTCTGGAGCTACAGAAGTTGGGGGGGTCATGATTTTTGGCCCAGACTACAGTATAGTGGTGTTGGCAAGTGTGGTGGTAAATAAGATGGTTTTACATCAAGTGGAACGAGTCACAGGGAAAAATATTATGAGTTACCGTGAAACTAGCTCCCTCCATAACCCCCCCCCCCCCTCTCTCTCTCTCTATCTCTCTCTCTCTAATAACTTCCGGTCGTGACTGTCTCTAGCGGCCATCAGGGGAAGTCACCATAAAAAAATAACGCAATTTCACCATCAGAAAACCTAAGTTTTTTAGTGTTCAACTTCCTGTGTATCGCATCAATTATTTGTTTTAAATACCGGTATTTTTGTACTTGGGAGTATAATTACATTTAGCAAATATTAATAGCAAATGTACCTAAGTACGAGATAACTATTCAATTGTATATATAAAACGCATTCAATCTATACATATGTATCCTTCTAAATAAAGCATGGACACTCGCCTTGACTGTCGGTGGTTCGATTCAAGCCCGGCTGAGAATATATATATATATATATATATATATATATATATATATATATATATATATATAGTTACTATAAACAAATTGTACCACCCCTTGAGTTCTAAAATTACCACTAGTCCTCTGAGACCTTGCCTATCTCCACCCCACCTCATATTACTGCACAAACAAAACCTCTCTGCCTCTCTCTCTCTCTGCCACAACAACAAACATACAAACAAAGACACAAGGCTAGGGCCCCACCCACAGGCGATGCAGGCACCTTAAAAACGGCACTTAGACACGGAGGCAATTAGGCTCCATTTGCCCTGGCTCCTAAGAGGTAGTTTAGGCCCTTAGTTCTCTGGCCGGGGGGCAGGAGAAGAGAGAGAGAGAGAGAAAACGAGGATAACATAGAGGCGTAAAACAAAAGGAGAGAGAGAGAGAGAGAGAGAGGATGGACCTCTTGAGAGTTTCAGGCTATAAGAAGTTAGAGCTATAGCCTAGTCATCGGTATTTAGCATATCTTACCACCTAATCTACGCATGTAGTGCATATTACATAAAGTCAGATTCGGCAAGCTATCTATAAATCACAAACTCATATACACTTTACATTTCTGCTAAATATCGATGTTCTAAGCAGCAACTCTTAAGTAATAGTATCTGCTACCGATACTTGAAATCATGGAATATTTCAGACAAGCTAAAAGAAAATGTTCCATATACAACCGTTAATTAATAGCCAGGTGGAAGACTGAATGAGACAATTGGTAAATAATAACATGCCATAACTCACACGATATAATAATAGAGAATGTTTTAAATGGAATACTTAATAGCTTGCCGTTACAAAAAAAAAAAAAAAAAAAAAAAAAAAAAAAAAAAAAAAAAAACCTACTGTCCACCCCGAGAAAGAACCTTGGCTGCAAGAAGTGTCATATGTTAAGAATATAATATACGGTAGTGAAGGTTGTTGCTGCCGTCTTAACCCCCCCCCCCCCCCCCCCCCCTCTCTCTCTCTCTCTCTCTCTGGAAGTGACTGACTTGGAAAAGGATTTGGGTGTTCTGATTAGCAGTGACCTAAAGTTTTCCAAGCAGTGCATTGAAGTAGAGAAGAAAGCTCAGAAATTATTGGGCTATATTAAGAGGCAATTTAGGTATAGAAATAAGGAAATAGTCATCACACTTTTAACGCTCTCAATACGGCCTCTCCTAGAGTATGCTGTTCAATTCTGGTCTTCAGCACTCAGGAAAGATATATAGTGACTGGAAAGAGTGCAAGCTAGGTCTACAAAGCTTATTCCATCGCTTAGAAGAATGAGCTATGGGGACCGGTTGAGAACTCTTGATCTCGGAGACACGCAGACTACGAGGTCAGCTCATTGAAGTTTTTAAAATATTTAATGGTTGATTACGTTGATATTAACGTTCATTACGGTATAGCAAAATGTTTAGCCTCAATATGAATACAACACGCAACCATTGCTGGAAATTAGAATTGAAACGGTTCAGCACTGTGAAAAAAATTTCACATATAAAATATGTTCTACCTGGAACAAACTTCCCTCCGAAGTTGTAAATATTTCTTCAGTAGAGCAGTTCAAGAAGAGTAGATAGTATTTTGCACACTCTGTATGTAAAGAGTGTAGTGCACTAAACAGTCTTTCTCCTTCCACTTCGAGTATCTCCTCGGAATGGACCGCAAGGTCTCTGAGATACTAACTATTCCTTGTAACTCCTTGTAACTCTCTCTCCAATGGTGTTCGGTGTCTCTTACTAACATCACATTCTAAAGCAGTATTTAAATGCTCAGAATAAAGCAAGATTGTAAGAATATTATTGAGCCATTATTGAGCTCCCTAAACAATCTTTCTGAACCGTAGCCTATTTGCTTAAATAAATGCCTAACCACAATATGTTCACGTGTCCTACATAGATTTATACATAAGAGAAACACACCATTAAGAATGTTTATCTTTCAGTTACCACCACCACATACACACTTTTCTCGGGATAAATGTAAACATTATTCGGTAGATGTATGTCCCGGCTGAAGGCCAACTCCTCCTACATTACAGTACAAGCTTGCTCGGGAGGAAAATATATCATCACCTAAATGGCACGAAATATTTTCTTATTGGCAAGGAAACGGTGTCTTTAAATCGCTAAACTAATAGGGGCGAGCTTCTTAAAATATCAAAAGTAATGGGGCTAAACATGGAGAAGGGGGTTCGTAAAATTAATAAATAGCCTAAATACACAAATAAATAAAAAGGAGCCTCCCCGTATGAGTGAAGCCAGCAAGGATCCACACACATACCGGTACAGAAACTTCTGAACATACTATTAAAGTGAAACCCGCCTCAAAGAGTAGTATTCTTTATCATGGGAACACCTCACATGAAAGCTCTCAGGACGCGCACGAAACGAAGTGACATGGTGATACAAGCAATAATTTGGATAACGAGAGAGAGAGAGAGAGAGAGAGAGAGAGAGAGAGAGAGAGAGAGAGAGAGAGAGAGAGAGAGAGAGAGAGAGAGAGAGAGAGGAGAGAAAGAGATAATGAGAGAGAGAGAGAGAGAGAGAGAGAGAGAGAGAGAGAGAGAGAGAGAGAGAGAGAGAGAGAGAGAGAGAGCGAGCACACACACACACTTAGACCTAGAGAAACGTCATGCTAAACCTAATTTGAAACATTAACTCTGAACCAGGCGAAGTTTTGTCAACCATACAATGTAAACACTGCCTCCTTTGAGTCTACAACTCGCAAGGGAAAAAAATCAAACTAATCAGTACAAGACAGTGAACGATACGACCCAAATACTTGTTAAAATCAGTAATTATATAGTTTTCCACTTTCATATGTTTGTATTTGGTCAGGCATCCCCATTAACTCAACCCCGGAAACTGTATCCTAGTACTGTTCAATGTAAGAATTTCATCGTATTGACAACTCTTTCATTTATTTATTTCAATTACCGAAAATAAAATATCACTCAATCTCACTATTCCTTTCTCACACACACACACACACACACACACATTTGACTCTGTTCTTCATTAAACACTAATTATATGTGGGTAGTACTTTATACCGGTACCGTACATTGGGAGGATCATGGCACAGCAATTAACCACTAACAAGTATCAGGCAATAAGGAAGTTGGAGCTTTAAACATCGATATTTAACAGAAATACAAACATTAAATAAGTTTGTAATGGATAGAAAGCTTGCTGAATATAAATTATATATATATATATATGAACTACAACCGTACTTTAGCTGGAAATGCTGCTGAAAATTTATGCTTACAGCTAAAACTTCACTATAGCCTGAAATTAACAAGTGATCAATTGCCTATACTCTTTTTTTTTTCTTCGGCTGACGATAAATTAAATCCCTTAGCGGCTAATTACTCGATATGAAACTATGTCTCTGCGTCATATTAAGACCATGTTTATAAAAAATACCCCATATTATATTATCTATCTATCTATCTATTTATCTACTGTATATGCTCAGGCCCAATCCCCACTTTTCCTATTTTTTTTTTTTTCCTCTATTTTATTATTATTTATTTTTTTATTATTATACTACGGTACAAAATGTTCATAATGACTGACAAATCTTAATGGGAACTTTGCAATTTGTCCGTTCTAAAGAAACAGACTACTTTACCATAGAAACGATGTAGTTTGATAGGCAATTATTTTATTTGGACGTATAATATTGTCTTTGAGCATACAGGCCCAGGTGTTCAGAACATAAACAGGTGTTTCTTCCATATGCTAACAGGTGCTTCTCTCTCTCTCTCTCTCTCTCTCTCTCTCTCTCTCTCACATTTAGTTTCTAAACACGCAAACAGTAAAAGTACCGTAGATACACGCAGTCATGTGTGTACACACACACACTGAATACACGAAACACTCACACATGCACACAGTAAACAAAACACACACGAAAAACAACGAATAAGACCCAGTAAATATTAGTTTAGCTTCCAAGAACAAAGACTGTGTACGTGCGTGCATGAGAGAGAGAGAGAGAGAGAGAGAGAGAGAGAGAGAGAGAGAGAGAGAGAGAGAGAGAGAGAGAGAGAGAGAGAGAGAGAGAGAGAGAGAGATGCCAATCATGGTAACTTTACACTTGGACATACCTGTATATTATATTCATAGGTTTTTTTAAGGGGAGATTTATTTATTTATATATTTATTTACTTACCGGTACATATCTATTTATTAATTTCCTGCCTTGACCTCAGGCCAGGTTCCTCCAAAATTGCATGCTCACTATTGTTCACCAGAAAAAAATTGTTCGTTCGCCAGGAAAAAAATCGACACCTAAATGGCACAAAAGGTCTTAAATTTGACAAAGAAATGGGGCGAATGATTTTAAAGTCGCCAAACTGATGGGTCGAACGTATTAGAATCTCAAAGCTAATGGGACTAAACATGAGAGACAAGGGGGCCCAGACAAAAAAAAAAATAAAGTGTCCGAAGCTATCATAAGAGGTTCAATTTCTTGTTCGGGGTTTCATAGTTTCATACTGGGTCAGGATTTGCGTCTTATAGTGTACTTTCAGTGATTATTAACCCCCTCAGTAACAGTGTCGCTATTTCACATTTCGTTCTTTATCCTCATTAGGCATTTGTGTGAAGCTTTGGAAGGATCTCTATGAATCCAATGAGTTAAAACAATCACGATCAACTCTCTTACACCATGGTGATGGACTGGTCTATCAGAGTGAGACCTGAGCGATCTCTGCCATACCCATAGCTTACTCTGACTGTTCCTTTTACTTATATATTTTCTAGATCTCAAGTGACGGCGTCTCTTCCGTGGATTGACCTCCCAATCTACCAAGATTGGAAGCTAAAGCGTCACATTATTCCTTTGCCCCTCAACTTTCTCTTCATAATTGCTGAGGGGCACAGGGCCCTGGGTGGGGCTTTGGTTTCCCGGGCGTTTACGCACCCTCTCAGCTCCCCGCCATGGAGTGGCTTCGGTCACCCAGGCTTTATTGTGGTCGGCAGGGAGGGTTCTGTGGGGGCGCTCGTTTATGGCCTTGGTCTTACTCGGGGCCTTGGGGCCTGTTCGGCCAGGCAGCTTGGGGAACAATAACAACTCTCTTACACCCCCAACTACTTCCTAGGCTGATTAAGATTTTCGGTGTGAGCGTCCTGGGTTCGAATCCCTGGACTGCCACATGTGTTTGTTAATTTCATTAATCGAGTTTAGGAGTAAAGTTGGTTAGTGGAGAGAACATAATAAAGTAGTTGAATGTTGACTAGAATTAAATATCCTAATAATAACGTGTCATCGTATACTGGCGCTGAAAAGGTTAACAGTGTATGATCGTTGGCAAGTACTTATTTTAACCCCTTCTGTACCAGCGACATCTTGTTAATTATATTCTAGCTATATTTAGACGAGTTTGTGCAGTTTATGAAGGATCTGTGGAAGTAAAAACGGTTAACTAGACGAGTTTGTGCAGTTTATGAAGGATCTGTGGAAGTAAAAACGGTTAACTAGACGAGTTTGTGCAGTTTATGAAGGATCTGTGGAAGTAAAAACGGTTAACTAGACGAGTTTGTGCAGTTTATGAAGGATCTGTGGAAGTAAAAACGGTTAAGTGAGATAGTTCAAATCGTATCAATTGTCCGAGGCCCTTTATAAACTGAATACAATTGTTTATTAGCGCATTTTTCAAAGCCAGAATAAAGTTAGGAAAGCCCTCGATGTCGAGCTGCAAAAAGTGCCAGACAAGCCCATCTTCGCAGGGGAGAGTTCCGCCCCTTCGAATAGTCCGCTGCACCAATTATCAAACAACGAAGGGTGGTGCTGCGCTCCTCGGTGCCACTAGCAGAGTGGCGAACTAAACATAGGTGAACGTAGGTAGGTAGATTAAAAGGAAGGCACAGGTACTGAAAGGGTTGAAAAGCGGTATATCCATTTATTCTGTATTATTCGAGATCATGATTGTTACCGGTACTATGTGTGGGCGTACTCATGTGCGTAATGTGCCTACCTGTGTGTGTCCGTGCGTGTCACAAGCAATTCCAGATCAATACAGTTGCATGAGAACCACACATTCACTCTCACACCTCACTTATTTTCATAACTCACATACTCACACCTTACTCATATACTCACACAGCTCTTTCTCATGTAATTTATCTTACCACACCTCACTCATCACATACTCTCACACATCACACCTCACTCATTTCACCACACATGCACCCACACCTCACTTATTATCACAAATTACCGTACTCATTCTCATATCCCACTTCCTCATTCAACACACCTTACTCATTATCACTTCACACCATACTCATTGACTATAGGAATGCTAGGCTATAATAACGTAGATCACTTAAAAAGCTTCAAGATAAAAAATTAGATACCGGTAGTCAATGGACGAGATGGGTTGGGTGTTAAAGGGATCTGTCTTGTGTGGGCCAATCAGCTTTCTGTAGACTCCCTTATAATTATGTTCTTATGCCTGGAAGCAAGGAAGGGGACAGGAAGTAGTAGAGGGCGAGGAAGGGAACTGGAGGAGATGCAGGGGTCGAAGGCACTATACAAAATACACACATTTCCATTTTTCATCTACTGTACAATCGCGATAATAACTTAGTGATGTCTCGGCACCAAGTATGTTTTGATACATAATTGGTATCAGCACTATCTACGCTTCATTTCTTCACATCGAGTGAAATATACAAACATGTTCCCACCCTATTCAACATCTGACAGACATTAATACAGCACAGAGCAAGCCAAACGTAATGACAGCTGGGACATGACTTATTAGCGCGACCGTACAGTAGGCCATCTCACTTACCGTACTCATTATGTCCTACTTGTCAAGCTTCAAAAGTCTTACATTGTATATTATTGTGTTTATCTTGCTCATGCAATTTTACAGTATGTTTTATATCGATGTCATGACTTTTAAGGGGTCGTACAGACTTATATACAGTTTATAAATCTTTCTCTCTCTCTCTCCGTTAGAAGAGCCCAACAATTGATATGTAAATAACGCAGGCTGTTGACAATAACGGGGGGGGGGTCTCTCTCTCTCTCTCTCATGATTCATAATACACAAATAAAGGATGGTAAATAAATAAAGAATGCGGAATCAGGCATAAGAGATAACGTGTCCTTCAACTTTTACCGTCAACATTGGTCTAGCAACTTATGAGGTAAACCTTAAGGGGAGAGGGGTCGTTTTTCTGGTCCCCCTTCTTCCTCGTGTTTAGCCCTATTAGTGTTCAGATTTAAAGATGTTTGCCCCATGAGTTTGTCGATTTTAAGACCTTTCACCCCATTTATTTGTCAATACTAAGACCTTTCTTTCAATTTAGGTGTCGATTTTATTCCTGACGAACGATAGTGAGCCCTTTTTTTTGGAAGAACCGTCGGCCGGTACATTTTTCTACCGAAAATATCTAGAAGGCAATTGGGTACCACTATATTGATAGTGATATACTCAATATACCGGTACCGTACCGTTCTATTTGAGTCTTCGGTGGATTCATTAGCATCACTATACCGATACCTTTAAATGGGTAGATTAGTATGGACATATTAATTGCCCTCTCCATACATACCCACGACTTTGTTTACACTGCTACATTACACGATTTTGTTCAGTTAAGGGGGTCACAGTTTTGTTTTCTTTCTTTCCCTGGCTTGTATCCATTCGGCCCCACTCAGCCAACTGTTTTCAGACTGGTATCCCCATCCAGATGTCGATTTCTTCCTGGCGAGCGATAGCGAGCCATCATTGTATGGAGAAATCCAGTTTCGCCTGAGACATTTTTCTATCGAAAAATTTACAAATTTAGGTTGCTGTCAAAACAAAAATATAGATATGCTGGCTCGCTACAGCTCGCCAGGAAAATATTGACACCTGGATTGGGGTAAACGTCTTAAAAGAGTAGGCTGAATGGGGACGAATGGATACAAGCCAAAGAGAGAGGGAGAGAAAGAGAAAAAAGCGAGGTGGGCTCCCTTAATTAAAGAAGGAATTGTGAGTGCCAGAGGGTTAACTGAGATCACCTTTACCACTTTGATTCCTAGAGGAGCCGAGGACCTTCCAAAACGTGGTAAAATCGTCTAATAATAGCCAGAATATAATGAATGATTGAGGCTACAAGGAACGAAGACAAAAAAAGAAAACGATCGAAAAAAATGAGAAATAAGTAATGAAGGAAGACTAGTGAAGAAAGATGAAGTTGAAAACATACAATAAATGTTGTACATAGAGAGATTAAAGATAGATAGATAGAGAGTAAAGATATATAGATAGATAGAGTAAAGAGAGAGAGAGAGAGATATATAGAGTAAAGAGAGGGAGAGAAGAGGAAGGGTCACGTTAACTGTACCCTGGCCTGCGGGTATCCTCTCCTTCTTTACCCTCACTCACTCACTCTAACTTTACTCTCTCTCTCTCTCCTTTCATCAAATCATTTGTATCTCGTAGTTCTTCCACCCCTCCCCCTCTCTATCTATCTATATCTACCATGCTCTCTCTCTCTCTCTCTCTCGTAAACTGATTCGCCATAACATTACCTTTGGATGTGTTCGCCGCTCCTCTAGCGGCACCAAGGAGCGCGACGCCCCTCGCTATGGGTGGTGATCTGGTGCAGCAGACTGTTTGAAGCGACAGCTCGCTCCCTTGCGAGGATGGGCTCGTCTGGCACTTTTTGTAGTTCGACATCTAGGGCTCTCTTGAAGTTGTCTAACGAGATGTCCCTCATGTCTCTTACTCGCCGTGGGAGTTTGTTGAAGAGACGTGGGCCTCTGTGTGATAACCAGCCCTCTCGCAGAGAGCCCATAGCACCCCTGTTATTCATCCGGGGGATTTCGCATTCCCAGCCTCTCCTATCACTGAATTTCATGACTATCGGAGTATGTAAGTTTGGTACTAAACCCTCTGCGATTTTCCACGTGTATATTATTAGGTAACGTTCTCTTCTACGTTCCAGTGAGTACAGATTCAGTGCTCTTAAACGCTCCCAATAGTGTAGATGTTTTATCGAACTTGTATGCGAAGTGAAATTTCTTTGTACACTCTCTACGTCATTTTTTAGAAGGTAAGAGGCAGACCGCAGTTTACCTACCCCCCGGGGGATGAAAGTGGTGTGGTGGTGGTGGATGTGGTAGTGGTAGTGTTTTAGTAGTAGATATTCTGGTTATAACGGTAGTGGTATGGTGGATATAGTATAGTTCGTTCATTATAGGTAGGCCAGAAATTGTAACCCCTATAACCTCTGTAACTCGAGAAGGGCTAGAGCAAATGGGCTGTACATTTCCACGACTTTCCCCTGGCTGACTCTTCTCAAATGGTAGAAATATTACCCCAATTAAATGTATTAGTTGTTTTGTCTTTTAACTGTGTTCGTATACGTTTTGGTTTGTTTATTTTGCAAGTTTTACATTATAATCTTATTTGTTATGAGTTATAGAGGTTAACAGTCTATAGTTTTACATTATAATCTTATTTGTTATGAGTTATAGAGGTTAACAGTCTATAGTTTTACATTATAATTTATTTTGTTATGAGTTATAGAGGTTAACAGTCTATAGTTTTACATTATAATCTTATTTGTTATGAGTTATAGAGGTTAACAGTCTATAGTTTTACATTATAATCTTATTTGTTATGAGTTATAGAGGTTAACAGTCTATAGTTTTACATTATAATCTTATTTGTTATGAGTTATAGAGGTTAACAGTCTATAGTTTTGGCCTTCTTATAATGAATACTGTATAGTAGTAGGCTAGTTATGGTGGTTATCGTGGTGGATGTGGTAGTGGTAGCTGGGATGATGGTGGTGGGAAAGGAATTTAAGGGAGTGGTGGTAGTAGCGGTTATCAGGGAAGCACTGTTTCCCTCCCACCTAAATTAATCTATCACCAGTCTAGTTTCCGATAGCAGTGTAAAATATTCCCGAAATGTTGCCAGAAAATGTTGATCATCGAATGTTGCGTATAAAAGCTCTCGTGTGATACCGGCTTTATCCACTCTTATCCATCACTCATCATAAAACCAACTGTGCTTCCGGAACCAATATAGCTAAATCTGTTATTGAAATTTACCTAAGGGAGGATGGGCTGTTTTTTTTTTTTTTTTTGTCTATTAATGAATTTATTCATGTATTTTTTTTTTAGTTTCATTGCTAGACCTCTATCAAACTTAGAAAAGCACCACCTAGACACCCTCCCCCCCTCCTCAAGATAAATTTGTACATTTTTCGGTAGAAAAATTTCCCGGCCGAAGGCCGGATATTCTTATAATTACAGGCTCGCTATAGCTCGCCAGGAAAAAATCGACACCTAAATGGCACGATAGGTCTTAAAATTGTTAACATCGCCACACTAATGGCCCGAAAATCTTAACATTTCAAAACCAACGAGACTAAACACAAGGCAGAAAGGGGTCCAGAAAAACTACCCATCTCTCCTTAATAGTAATGGCAGTGTCGGATTTTATTTTATTGGTGAATCTGTTTGCCTCTGACTCAGTGGAGCTTCATATTCTCATTTCTAAGCTTGATCAAATCATCTGACAGTACCATAATAATCAACAAAATATACTAATAAAATAGTCTACCAAGAAGAGATGTGTTGGCATTCCACCTAACTCTCATTAGCAGAGTTTTTCCAAAAACAATTTAGGCTACCCTAATTTTGATAAGAAAAAATACAAGGTATTTTCTCGATTTAGTCAGTTTAAACACAATCGTCAATCTACTACTAATTTAAATGGATAAATTAGAGGTGTGTATTGCCTTCAGCCTTTTGCCGATTTTGTAATATGGCAATACATATCATGGCCTACAGTACACAGTGCCTACAGTACATGAGGCACGCGAATTTGATTTGCAGGAGCAAGGCCAAATGCCTAAAAAATAGGCCTCATAGTAGCCAATATAACCTAGCCCAACTAAATATAAATCACTATTTCTGTATGCACTTATTTATGATTTTATATTACAGTTAGCTGAAATCCTATAGCCTACTGTACAACTAACCATACTTAAAACAACAACAAAATATACCGGTATGCCCGGTGCCCCAGAAAATAGCTAATGTAATTCAACATTTATGTTCACTCTGCTAATGTGATCAGAGGAAATCCGACGAAAAAACTGCACCTGTAACACCGACTTCAGAGTAAATGTGGCGGGTGTATGGGTACTACAAGGTAAAGAGTGTGTGGGTACAAACAACCATGCCTTGCTAAGCCAAAATTAGCATGCATGCATGCATGCATGCATGCTCGCTCTCTTTCTCTCATTCTCACTCTCGTTTAGACTTAGTTGAATGACCCACAAGAACAAATATTATTTATGATCAAACTAGCTTGCCTGCCTCTCTCCCTCTGACACCACAAAAGCCATAATACGTAAATCACACAAGCCTATACATATGCGTTAAACACACACACATTAACACATCACAAATATATTTATCCCACATAGTCTACATTAATATTTAAAAACACACACACGAGCAAGTAATCTCTCTCTCTCTCTCTCAACATTGACACTCCTACTGTAAGAAAAAGTAATACAATGCCTGAGGAGCGGACAGAGTGGGAACATCTGCTGCAACCCTACCCGTTATCCTGTACTGATACCGTGCAGTAGCCTACATGTACCGTATTATCCCACACAGCAGCCTTGCTCTACCAGTACGTACCTGCAAAGATAGAGAATAAACATTAGTCCAATTATACATCAGGGAGAAAAGAGATATTTACAGAGATACACTGGCCACACACCTTACGACCAACGAAGTGATCAAGACTATATTCTAGCAAATATAATAGAGCCCCAAATAAAGGGAAGAAGAATAGAATACCACATATAAAGGCAGTTTCACTGCCATAGCTGAATTTAAAGACTCCATACACAACATTAATCCATTGGGGATTATGCCGCGTTTTTGACAGTTTATTCTGGCTATACTTAAGACAATTTTTTACAGTTTAGGAAGGATCTGTGGGAATTAAAATGGTAAAGACTATCTCGATTAACCCTCTGACTTAAAAATATTGTTTCTAATATGAATAAAATCGTATATCAATAGCCAGAAAGCAGAACAGAAATGCGCCATCGTATCCTGAAAGGTTTAACGATTAAAACGAAGGGGTTCAGTTTAAGAGAGGGACTCTAGGGGCGTTTCGTTAGACAACTTCAAGAGAGCACTCGATGTCAAACTGTAAAAAGTGACAGACGAGCCCATCTTCACAGGGGAGCGCTCAGCCCCTTCGAACAGGCTGCTGCACCAATTTTCAAACCACAACGAAGGGCGGTGCGCTCCTCAGTGCCATTAACAGAGTGGCGAACCCTACATAGGTGAACATAGGTAACTAAAACTGAAAATGCAAACATTGCAAAAACAACCAAAACCTTCAATAAATATCGTCTAATGATAGCCAGAATACAGAGAACAGAGGGCGTCATGGAACTGAGAAGGTTATCGGTAAGCAATCAATATTAAAAAGGTGCTGAACGGGAATTATGCTGGCGTAGTTGCTTGTTTGGCAGTTTAAGCCCAGCACTCAACAACTTGTGGTGAGTTGGCAGGCTAGTAATAGACCATGTGTGTGTGTGGGGGGGGGGGGGGGGAAGAGAGAGAGAGAAAGAGAGAGAGAGAGAGAGAGAGAGAGAGAGAAAGAAAGAGAGAGAGAGAGAGAGAGATTTACCGTGTCATCATTGTATTGTGTGTTTTAATGTTCACCTTGTTTAGGTTGGTGACAGGTCATTTGAACCAGTGCCACTTTAACCAGTGCTAACTCAACCAGTGGCCACTTCAACCAGTGACCATTTTAACTAGTAGGTTAGGTTAGGTTAGGTTACTGGTTAAAATGGTCACTGGTTGAAGTGACCACTGGTTGAGTTAGCACTGGTTAAAGTGGCACTGGTTGAAGTGGCACTGGTTCAACTGACATGGAACCGTCTAGGTTATATGTGCTTTACGTATTAGTCGATCATGATGTGTTGAGGTAGGCTGTTCGTGTTTTACATATCAAGGGTGCACGTGTGTGTGTGTGTGTGTGTGTGTGTGTGTGTGTGTGTGTGTGTGTGTGTGTGTGTGTGTGTGTGTGTGTGTGTGTGAAATAATCCTTTATCTCAGAGCGCAGAAAGAAATACGTCACTTGCTTTGTCCCTGACCACAAAAAACACTATATATCTGTGCAGGAAATACTCTCTTGTCTGCCTTTATCACTTTAGGAAACGCAGGAAAAACAATGAATATGACAACACACACACACACACACTCTCTCTCTCTCTGATGTCGGTACCCGTTCATAAGCAAGAGGTAGAATTGTTTGTACATATGCGGGCTAGTCATGAGATCATCCACTTCCAAGAACAAGAGGATGAAGACGAAGGAGGAATTAATAGGAAACGGAGGAAGAGGAAGAAGAATATGGGATAGGATGAGGGAAAGAAAGAATAAACTACCTATAACAACCCATTACCAACAGGATGGGGTGAAATGGAGTCACCTGGGTTAACTTTTGCGATGGACAATATGGACTAATTACCAAAAGTTTGAACAAAAAACGCTTATTATTATACTGTACTTTGCGGGCAAGGATCGGCTGCCAAGTGACTTCGAACTGATTTATAAGTAGGTGCCGGAGTGGTAGCTATTTTTATGTTTTCCTTCTTTTTTAGCGGATGGTAAATTGCTATCTCGTCACCCTAATTACTCGGAAAATGCCAAGATTTTGTAGCGAAATATATTGCTAATTATGCCAATTTGACAATCAGATGATGCAGAAACAGCAGGATCGTATTTTCCATTAAAAATCGAGAATTAACCCATAAAGTACCAGTGACGTCCTTCTCATCATATTCTGGCAACGATTAGACGATGTTGTTCAGCTTAAGAAAGACGCCTACCCATTAAAAGGCTAAAGACTATCTCAACTAATCATTTTAGCTACCTTATATCCTTCCTAAACTGCACAAAACCGTCTAAATATAGCTAGAATATTATTAAAGAGACGTCGCTGGTACATAAGGGGTTAAGATGCTAAGGGATTCAATTTACTATCAGCTGGAAATAACAGACTATTGTGATCATTATGGATTAAATGGTGGTGAGTATCGTTGTAACTATACTACTTTGTTGACTATCGGTGTTTACAAACTACCTGGTACCGTTGTGTATACGAGGTTCGGTTCGGTGCATGTTGGGAGTAGAGAACCTGTACTGAGAGAGATTGGCCTTCATTTTCTTTGGACGACATTTTGGTGCCATACATGTTAAACAAGGGGGAGGAGGGTATTTAATTTTAGACCATGTAAAGTTGCCCATTTAAGTTATGTTCCTTTCCGTGTTCTTATACTGTACATGGAAATATAATGTGAATGATTGAATTACAAGTGTAGTTAACTCCTCTGACTAGTCAACTGATAATAAAAGAAACCACATTCGCAATTCATTCATAATATTCTACTTTCATACATAAGATCATGACGAGGAACCGAACTTTATGTGGGCAAATGTATTTTTTAGATATAAAGACCAAACCACTGTACATTTGTACTAGCCTATACACAAATTATTGCAGTCTGCTACAGGCTATCATGGGTAGGCCTATCATCCAATAGGTAAGCGTACCAGTATAAAATATACGTGGCATGAAAATGGCGGGGGTTGACCGACCTGTATTAAAGGTCTATAAGGTTTAATGGTTAGAGTGTTTAGGTTCTGTATGTGGCATAACAGCTTCGAATCCCGGGAGGATCACACGCTTTAATTAATTTCATTTGAGGATGTTTGGTGTTGAGAGTTAAATTACTCGAGATACCGTAATTACTAGGGCTATAGGGTCTCTAGTTCGGAATAGAGCCTCTACTATACCCTGTTCCAAGTAGATGGGTCAAAAATTGTGAACTTTAACCCCTGTAACTAAAAAAGGGATAGAGTAAATGGACTTTAAAAATATACACCTATTCTGTGGCTGACCCCTCCCAAATAGTAGAAATATTAGCTCGATCACTGTAGTCTTTAGTAAGTTACAGCGATTAATGTTCAAGTGTTGTGTTGGCCTAGGCTACATAGGCTATTTGGATCATATTCTCTCTCTCTCTCTCTGATCCAGTTTATGAATTAAAGTATCAATCAAATGAAGCAATTGAAAGCTATTGTAATTAAATTATTTAACTGAACCAAATTTGAGGGTGGCCATTTTTAAAACTCCCTCCCGGTTTTGGCCCATTTCCTTGGCGATTGCAAGATTTCATCCCATTACTTAGAAGGATCAACGTTGTTATTGGGGTTTTTTCGCCCCATTATTTTGACGATGTTATATAGCGTTTTGCCCACTTACGGTGTCAATTATATTGCTGGTGCTAGACTCTTAACTGAAAC
Organism: Paralithodes platypus; assembly: GCA_032716605.1. Classification (NCBI taxonomy): domain Eukaryota; kingdom Metazoa; phylum Arthropoda; class Malacostraca; order Decapoda; family Lithodidae; genus Paralithodes; species Paralithodes platypus. The sequence continues at coordinate 35,810,997 of CM064511.1, forward strand.
AAATAGAATAAAATAGAAAATAAAAATAAAAAATGGGGATTGGGCCTGAGCATATACAGTAGATAGATAGAATAGAAGAAACCGGGTTAGGCTACCGACCTTTACCCGGGACAACTTCTATAGGCTACCGAAATATGTAGCTACACAGCCTAGAGCAAATGGACTGAAAATTTCGACACCTACAATATTCCCTGGCCGACTCTTCCCAAACGGTAGAAATATTAGCTCGATTACTAGCCTACGGTCTGTTTCTTTTTCAACTGACGGTAAATTGCTAAGGTGACATCAAGATTTCTCCACTATTTTTAAGATTTTGTAGTGAAATATGGTGTTAATCTATTTTGTATTAATTTCACCACCACACCAAACACCTCCAATGAAATTAATGAACGCATATATGTGATCCACCAGGATTCGTACCCGGGTTATCACACACAGATTTTTAGACACCTTAACCGTTACACCAACCACCAAGACGGTTAAAGGTTTATGCACACGCCTACGACTTATTATCCATTCTCGAATACTGGATATTAATCTAATCATGTTCATATTCCCACCGCACTATGGTAGCCTAATGTGTAAGTGAGAGGAAAGAATATTCATGGGGCACAGATCAGGTAGTTTCATATTTTTCCATTAAGCATCATTAAATTAGCTGATAAGGATTAATTTTATCGTCAGCTGAAAAGAAACATAGTATAGTCATGTTTTAGTTGCAGAGTTTAGTGGTAAAAATTCCTGACCTGCTTATAATGAGCAGAATGTAGATGGCAAGTTCGCTTTCATTGTACAGGAAAACGTCGGTAACTGAATGGGGCGAATTATCTTCAAATATTGTCGTATAATATCCAAACTAATGAAGGGAAACGGGAAATAACACCCTCGAAATACACTTAAGCTACATACGAATGTCGGATTGACCACTTGCGAGTTTCAGGTTGTACGGAGGTTAGAGCCGTAAACATTGATATTTAGCAGAAATACATAAATGGAAGGGATTAAGGGTTAAGGCGGTCACGCGTACGACTTATTCGTCATTTTTTACGGGCAACTGTTGTCTGCCAGATTGAAAATATGTTGCATATGAATTAAACTAGCTAACACAATCTACCTTCAATCTAGTTTATGATTCAAAATAGGACGACAAAAAAACTTGCTCGTCGAAAATTGCGCTGTTACTAAGGCCCTTCAAACAATCCTGGATGAAAATAGTTCCAAGAATACTTATCCGGAAGTCCTTTTATCTCTTTATCAGTTACGGCATTCACACTGTTGATAAGATCGCTTGGAGAGAGAGATTTACATAGATACACTGGCCACACAGACCTTCCGATCAAAACGAGGTGGTCAGGACTTAGAGAGAGAGAGTACTTGTGTGTTTCTAACGGGTACATTTTGTTTTTTAGATAGGACGATTATATACAACTTTATATATAGACCTACTTGAATCTGTATCGAACCCAAGCGAGACAATCCAATGCTCTGTTATATCCCACATGCTTCTCAACCTGGCTTCAAAGATTCAAGTGATAGTGCAGGTATTATGGTTCATGACTGTACCTACCTCACCCACTGGATCAAAGCTTCAGCCACCCGTGAAAGGAAGGCGGTGGGGAAGAGGGACAGTAAGGAGATTAAAACAAAGAAAATATTCCGCTTAAGCTTTTCCCTTCATTACTTTTCTTTAACTATCCCTTCTATGACTACTAATTTTCTAAACTATATCTTAATCTAGCTACAGCTTTTTCTGGAGAAATAGACGGTAAATAGGCGAGCTGTTCCCACGCAAGCGAGGAAAGTGACTCCAAGAAGAGAAGAATGAGAAAGAAGCAGGGTACAAAATCAAAACTGGAACGTGAAATTGGTAAACATAAAGGTCAACCGAATGGCGAAAGGGAAAGGGGTGAAAACAAGTCTGGCCACCTGCAACACTAGCCTACTTACCGTACCTACAGTCTAGTCAATTAACCCCTTGAGCATTATGACGCATTTTGAGTTTATTCTGGCTACTATTAGACAATTGTATTCAGATTAGGAAGGGTATATGGAAGTCAGAGGGCAACTGAGATAGTCTTTACCCTTTTCTCCCACAGATCGTTCCTAAGTTGTACACATTCGTATAATGATAGTCAGAATAAACCGTCTTAAGCGTCGTATTCCTCAAGGGGACAATTATGACAAGTTAACCCTATATATATATATATATATAAGAGAGAGAGAGAGAGAGAGAGAGAGCGCCCCGGTTTCGCTTCATTAGTGACGAGATCTTAAGACGTTTCACCCTAAAGTTTAGCGATAATACGACGCTCCACCCCATTTAGGTGTCGATATTTTGGGGCTAGCGGCAGCAAGCCTGTAGGCTAACTTTTTAAAAAAGGCCTTCGGCCAGGCCATTTTCTATCGAAATATGTATAACCAGATATAAGCCGTAGGTCTATCCCAATTTTGATGAATAGACCAGGATTTGTCAGTGTACCTTATTAGCTAAAATTCCAGACAAGTGTCACAATACACACAACCTTGTATAGACAAACTAAGCCACCGAGATAAGGTAAAACGGCCTGTGTTTACCTAACCCTGATCGGAGAATACATACCGGTACTCTAGTATGCCAGTACTACTATACCTAAAGGAAAATTATTAAAAAGAGAGAGAGAGAGAGAGAGAGAGAGAAATAGAGAAAGAAAGATATAGAGAAAGAAAGATAAAGAAAAAGAGATATAGAAAAAGAGATAAAGAAAAAGATATATCAAGAAAGAGGGGGGGGGGGGTAGAAATAATTGGCTACAATACAATAGGGACTAATAATAATACTTTTTCCTATGCTATCCTACTCCCTTGTAATAATATAACCATAAGACAGAACTATAGTATCATCTTTCTGCACGTACCATACTGGATAAGTGGGAAGCCTCACTCCAAAACGGAAATGTCAAACTGACAGCGCACCCTCCCTACACCTACCATCTCCCAGAGGCCGAGGGTCACAGGCCTTTGGCATTTTACCATGGCACAACTATCAACTAACCACCTTACACTGCCTATCGATACTAGTTCAATTTTGTCACACCACCATTTTGGCATGATGCCCGAAATTTTAATTTGAGTGGTGTGATCTATGGCTAGAAGCGGGACTTTAATGACGATTTCCATAATGTTTATATGACCCTGCTGGACCCTGACACTACCGGTATATTGGATGGTCATGATGCCCCGTTGCTAGCCATCAGTTACACATCTTTTGTCATTGACAGTCTGGAATAAAGAATTTTGTATGCTAGAATTGGTCGTTTTTTTCTCTCTCTCCAGATAAGACCACGCAGGGGAACACGCTGCCCTTCGAACAGTCTATGCACCAAATCATGACTCAACAAGGCTCCTCGGTGCCACTAGAAGTGGTAAACCCTACAATACGATTGACACCATAGGTAGGATAGGTCGAGGTCGATCTCTCACTCTCTCTCTCTCATGAAGTCTATATCGAATACGTTTGACCATATTTACAATGTTTCACATGTAAGGCTATCATAGTTCACAAAACTTGTCAGGCACAGCTACTGATTTGAGGATATGTAGAAGACCGGTATATTTTAGTAGAAGAGTGCCGACACTAAACATATGTATATATAGTTACGGTACACATTCATGGCCCATGGGTAAATCTATAATGGCAGCTATATAATTATTATGAATGGCTAAACTACCTCAGTTGTAGTTCGGGAAGTATACGGTAGCGCCTTAGTAACGGCACTTCCCAAGTTCCCTGAGAGTATATCTTAATATTTTCTGATTGCACTTCCGGTATTAGTCCTACTAAAAAAATATATAGATGAAGCCTCGTACCGTTAACTTGGTAACTATCACCATTTGGACCATTCTACAATCCTTACCAACCACAGCAATGCATTCCGACCTTGTATTGCCAAAATTGGCATATTTACGCCATCCGAGCCAAGCTGATAGAATGTCATATCGCTCCCCGAGTTTTAGTACGGTACGGTAATTTAGTAGGCTAGGTTATATACCTTAGTGTGCACAGTGCATTTTCGACGGTCCAAGTGCTACTAAGAATAGTTATTCCTTATGAGGAGATACACCAGTATTCATAACACTTGTCCAAATTAGGCTACAGTGGCTTCTGTGGGACATAATCTAGGAAATTAGTACCGAAACTACCTACCACTAAGGTATTAGTTTATGACCAACCAGTTACGGGCCCCATCGATGATTATGAAACTGTTGGATTGTTCACCCATAACACAGGGAACGTGAGCTGGGTTTAGACCGTCGTGCACCCATAAACAGGGAACGTGAGCTCGGTTTAGCCCGTCGAGGAGACAGGTTAGTTTTCGGTTAGGTTAGGCTAATGTTGAAAATACTAAAATGCGACGGTCCTCGGTATTAAACAACACTATATCAAATACAAAATAAAAAACAACAAATTACCTGAAAAACTCGTAGGCTAGGCCTAAATGGTTGGTGATAAACTTTTACCACCACTAATTTGCCTATGTTTTTTCCGTTTTGTTTTAGGTAGTTTTCATCAATATAGCCTTAGGCTAGTAGTTGAAATTAGGCTAGTTACAATCTCCGGAATTTTTGTTTTCCAAATTACCCCACCATCCTTAAACAAAAACTCAGATGTGGCCTAGGACTGTCATTTTCAGAGTAAAAAACAAAACACAAAAACAATATTTGTTTTGCCTTGGGATACAGGATGGGTTGAGCCCAAATGTATCAACCTCTGCGTGAACGCCAACATGGTAAGTTTAACCTCCACCACTACTAGCCTACCCACAAAGTATGGCCCACACAGTATGATAGCGCACGTCAAAGGTTCAATGTCAAGGTATCTTCGCCGTATTGATTACATGCAATGATACAAACTATAAAAACATAGCCTAGCCTAAATATAAATAAAATACCACCTAATACAAAAACCAAGAATTACAACGTATAAGTAGGGCTAGGCTACATGATTTCAAAACGCACAATTGAGCTGGGTTAGGTCAGAAATGGACTTGAAAAGCGTGAAAACAAAGGATCTGCTCCCCTTTTGTGTTCTACTCAAAGCCGCCTCGTCGCACCTACTTAGATTTCTGCGAGCTGAGAGAATGGCAGAAAAATCGATTAACAAAATGTGGATAATGTAAGGATCTTCACTCGTCAGCTTTAAGAGGGAGTGAAATATATGAAGAAAGCTGCCGCCCGCCCGCCCGCCCGCCCTCCCTCGCATCCTTCTTGCTTCTGTCCCTATGCGCCCGGCAGTGGAATTTAAAACTCTCGTCCCTTTCTTCCCCTCCCGATAAACACGACTCCATTTTGGCCGATACTTCGCTGACAAACCTCTCTTACATTAGAATTGATCTACTAATAGATTACTTACCTCGCTCAGGCTAGTTCTCCTTTAGTTTCGGTCACAAACGGTAGGAAAATTCCGTACTCTCCCACTCACAGCCACACCAATACTGATCCTTGTTTACAAGATTGCTGCCGTTCCCGATTTAAAGATCCATGTTTTCATACCGCAGTTCATATATCTGATGACTAATTTATAACTAATAGAATAACTTGCCTTTGCATAGAGGTTCTAAAGTTGGTATAGTGTTCTAGTGTGCGTGGAAATAGAGAGCGAAAAATAACTATCCGGTGAATCGTGCGTCTGACAGCGGAGTGATGCACCCTCCAGAAGATGTCAGCGTTGTGGGTATTTTTTACTAAAATCCCAGTTCCATTTTATTTCCTGTTGCCAAGTAATGGAACCGAATCAAGTCACAATTATTATAGCCGCAGGTAATAAGTACACTGGCTCACACATAATAGACTAAAACCGCCAAACATCTGAACAATCCTTGCTCGACTCCCTCCAATTTATTCCAGCCAAGGAAATGTTGCAACTATTTTAACATGATCAACCTTCCACGTCCACGCAGCCCCCATATGTGTCAAATTCCATGTCGTATTCCTAGCCAAGGCATTCATCAAGCATTACTACGCTTTGGTGTCTGTGTGTTTCTCGTGGGTTTAAAGATTCACAACAGTTTCCGCATGCAATCAATACACACGGTGCTAGACCCCCCCCCCCCCATGTTCGTCGCACTACAAATGTCATTTTCGGTGGAACAAAGGCTTCATTTATTTGGTGAATCACGTACTGAAATTAGGCGAATGCAAGAAAGAACGCTCCAATGAGCTCATAATACGCTCTGGGGAAGTGACAGCTTCACACTATATCAAGGTCATATCATAATTGGTGGTTCCTGCGGTATTTGGCTGTTATCGAATGCACTTCCTGTTAAATACATAGATGAGTAGGCAGGTAGATTATGCAAAGGAAAAATATGAGTAATGGGAATCATTTACTGTAACTTACAAAATACTAATTACATATAATATATAGTAACAATTTGTTTATTTGCATGGTTATTCGTAAACAAATCATTGGTCAGCCATTGTTTTCATTATGCACGTAGGCCTACAGCTTTATAGACTGAAATAAGTTAATTTCACTAAAAAATAATAAACAATATTTACCATCAAAAGAACAATCCATTGCAATCGTTATTGATTAAATATTTAATCAAGGGTTATATATGTCAGTCAGTCTGTCAGTCAGACAGTAGCCAGCCCTTACTCCCACAAGGGGTAGGAAGGATCAGCAAGATACACAATAAAGGAAAAAGAGGTGACATATAACAGTTGATCCGCAAAAAGCAAGCACACAAGCATTCAGCAGCACCAATCACTCATCAGCCCCCAAAATCAAGGGCTTCACCTCGGATGTTATATTCTGGATAAGGTCTCTTCACATCAACATATGGGATAAAGACCTTCCAGGTTTGTCTTTTAAAAGGGTCTCTAGCAGAGCTCCCCCATACATTCCAATAATTGTTTTTATTTGTACCCAAACACCTAGGATATGCACAGTTTATCTCAATTTTTGTGTGATTCTACTCGTTTTTATTATACAGTATACGACTACACTAAGTGCTTATATAGTATAGTAATAAAGGAAAAGTTCATATGCAGCTGATAATGACTACAAACATAATTATAAGCTGATTAATTATAATAACAAAATTGGCAGGAAAATACCTGCTGACTTTGTATTGTAAATATACGTTATTTATCAATATGGGTGATTTTAAAATATATGAAACAAAAGTATGCATAGACCAAAGTATGTGTCAGCTACAGAAATTTCGGCTAACTGCATATATTATAGAATTGTTGAAGTAGAGGGAGGGTGGATAGCTCCGCAATGTCGCCCATTTCCCACAATGCACCGTGGTAAACCTTGCGTTCAGCGCCTCTATCGGCCACTGTAGGCATTTACTGGTAGGGAGAAATTAGTAGTGATATATATATATATATATATATATATATATATATATATATATATATATATATATATATATATATATATATATATATATACCGGTATGGGAGGTGTAGCTGACTGGTCATAAAATTTGATGTGTGAAACTGAAAATTGACCATCTACCCATGTAGCCTAGGCATATGCTGCAAAACCGAATTAGCGTACAATATGCATTACCGGGACTGTTGATGTATACTTTACCAAGAGTAATATTTCTTACATAGGCCTAGCCTAAATACAATATATCTGCAACACACAAATAATAACGTCATATATCCTAATCATAATTCGTATTAGGCTAAATTTATAATTTATCAACATTGCTATAACCTATCCTTGGCGAGGTTATACTGAATATAAACTGTTACCCATAACAATTCCACCCTACCCTCAGTTAGGTTAGGCTACGATAAACACCGTGAGTTGTTTGATATCATAGCCTATATAACGCAACCTTACCTTGTGTCACGCAAAGACTGTAGGCTACGTACAAATATAGCAGAACAAAATTCTGATTATGGTATCCTGTTACGTAACGTAAACATTGCCTAAACCCAGCTATGCAGCAACCTTGAAAGTATTTGGTTACACATTATAGGCTAGACATGTTCAATTTTATACATTGTCAGAAACTTACTTGGACTGTCATTCATTCAATATCCAAATAAATATATATAGGCTAGGGTTGCAGCTGCTTGCATCGTTTACGTTTACGTTGAGGGACCCGCAGAGGGCCGCTCTCGGGCGGCATGATATATATATTTGTTTTCTATAGCCTAGCCTATTCCAACTTACTTCCTCTCGGGCATAGGCTGAGAGCCTTAACATTCCCGCTTTACAATGAACAGTGAAGCCCGTGAGGTCTTGTTCCAGTCTAGGGAGTGAGACATGTGAAGCACGTAGAGTACAACGAGCACCTGCCATCTTGCCTTCACATGAGGCACGGTGCTCACTCATGTCCCGAAACGACCCCATCTCTGAAGCCACCTCGTTCCCGTGCTTCACTGTCTCACCCCCTACACTCGGACTCTCACACTTACACACACACAACGCCACCTGTTGAGCAGATAACTCACCAGGCGGGGGTTGTGCTACCGGCTATACCGGTAGGCTACCTGTTGGAAAATAAACACAAGGTTCTGTATTGTACGTTATTTGTTAAGCCTAGCATAAAAAAAAAAACCGGTAGACTAGGCCTAGACCTACAAGCTAGATAATCCAGTGAGTTGCCTCGGCATATGTTAGCATATGAAGACGATTCATAAAATAAAAAAATACAATAGGCTAGGCTAGAACAAAAATAGCGTCTAGGCCTACCAATCTTTCTCTCAGAGATTACGGCTGGCAATTAGATAGATAGATATTTAATCATAGTAGCCTATGGTAGGGTAGATCGTTTAGTTTTCTACCAAATGTTAAGCAATTATATTCAGCTGATGAAAAGAAACTCTGGGCAAGAGTAGGCTAGGCCTATATTTAGGCTATAGGCTAAGCAAAACTTTTCGAGAAACGCATAGGATACTACGGTTTGCATTTTGTGTACTAGGCCTAGGCTACTTTTGTTAATGCTAGACGTGTTTAGGCCTACTCAGTTTAAGAAAGAGCTCTCGTATGCCCGGTATTAGCCTATATCTTATTACAAATGTAAATGTGCATAAAATATTCGCAAAAAAGGCTCAACAACTAAAAGTTTCTTACCAGTTACATTCCACAGGAAGAGATACACCAACTCACACTGCTTAATAGCTTATTGTCCATGTTACATATTTCCTGGCGATAATACTGAGCATTTCCACAGCCCATCACGGTTAATAAGGTTGTGGTAATAATTGAGGTATGGATTAATGTGTGTGGAACTGGAAATGAGCCAAACTATCGCACGAAAATACAGCCTGGCTGCCTTTCAGAAGCAAGGCCTACGTACTCAAGGTTTCCACTTTCCCGCCAAAAAGTCATGTGACTCCCAGCGGCTTACGGATACCTCCGCACCTATGCGCAGTCAGTATGTACCACTCAGTAGTAGCAGGTTAGTACAGCTCCGTACCTCAGTCGGGTACTGAAGGGTACTAACCAGAGAGGTCCTTTCTGACACTACCTGCCTTGCAGATTGGACAGCTCCGCAATAGTACGGAAGGGTAATAAATACAGCAGTCCCTTATTATACGCTACCTGCCTTGCAGATTGGAGCCTGGATCGAGTCTTACGTACATACACAATAAATATATGGTTATAGCCTTGTGATTTGTGATTGTATAGAACTTTGTATGTGTGACGATTAAATTAAGAAATTTCGTTTAATTAACAAAATAACTTAACAAATACTATATATTTAGCCAATTCATTAAATAATTTATACAGTAAATATTTCATATCTAGCTTAATATGGCAAACTCAAGTCTAATTAAGGCTATTCCATATATCCACATTTACAAACCACCTTTATTCAGTTGATAAGGATAAAGTACTCAATTAAGCTACCGGATATATATATATATATATATATATATATATATATATATATATATATATATATATATATATATATATATATAATATATTTTTTTTTTTTTTTTTTTTTTTTTTTTTTTTTTTTAATACGAGGTTGAAAGAAATGGCAATTTCTGCGTTGGAAATTTTATTATTCAAAGTTTCCAGGTCTCTGATGAGTTTTCGCTGGGTGGCAGGAAGTAGATGAAGGAGATGAGCAAAATTCATGGTGGTACAGGGTTACATTAAAGTACATGAAGATACAGGATATACGACGCGTTTCACTGGACAACCAGCATTATCAAGTAAGGAAGGAATGATATAAAAGGTAAACAGGAAGGGTATATATAGAGGGTGGAGGATCAGAGGAGGCGGAAAACAGGGGGCAAAAGTCTGCGATTGGAAATTGCCATTTCTTTCAACCTCGTATGTATTAAAGAAAATGTATTACCTGGCTTTACCAACATATATATATATATTTCTTATGTTCTTATATATATATATATATTCCACCTATCTACAGAGTTGTAGATAGGTGGAATAGGCTACCGAGTGACATGGTAGGATCGAGAACGATGGCTTTAAGATAAAATTAGATAGGCATATGGACGAGATGGGTTAATTGGGTGTGAAGGGGATCTGCTGTCGGGTGTGGGCCAATGGGCGCTCTGCAGACCACGCGTTTTCTAACCCCTGACCGTTTTGGTGAGGTCGGTCCTCAAGGTGTTAGTGAACTGGGCCTATAATTAGGCCTTACAATTAGGGTTGGGTGTGAGAGGGATCTGCCTTGTGTGGGCCAATCGGTTTTCTGTAGACTCACATTTCTTATGTCCTTATGTCTTATTTTAATCGTCTCCCTTACACACAAAGTCTTATACAATCACAAACCACAAGGCTATAACCATATATTTATTGTGCATTTACGTAAGACTCGATCCAGGCTCCAATCTGCAAGGCAGGTCTGCTGTATTTATTACCCTTCCGTACTATTGCGGAGCTGTCCAATCTGCAAGGCAGGTAGTGTCAGAAAGGACCTCTCTGCTTAGTACCCTTCAGTACCCGACTGAGGTACGGAGCTGTACTAACCTGCTACTACTGAGTGGTACATACTGACTGCGCATAGGTGAGGAGCCGTCCAGATCCCACTCACAGCTCGTATAATATTATATCCCCACACATCAAGTTTAATATAATAGTTTATTGATATCACAACACCTTTATTTTGTGAAAATAAATTCCAATGATTTATAAAGAAGAAGGTTCATGAAATATAACGTGAAAAAGATGCTTGAAAGTGTCATATATAAATGAAGCTAATAGAAGTATCCGGCAACTTCAATTATAGTGATAAATTATTGCCTCGTTTTCTAGATACATTGCAAGGGTAAAAATTTAGTTTTTCCCATTATATAAAACAAAATTCAGTATTTAGTCCTAAAATAGCAAAACTAATGGGGCGAGCATCTTAAAATATTAAAACTAATGGGGCTAAACGTGAGGGAGAAGGGGATCCAGAAAACCGCCCTCCAAGTTAAAATGTCCCCTCAATAAAAAAAACAACACTACTGTAGCCTACAGCGAAGATTGGGCAAACCGTAGGCCTATTGCTTTGCTACATATGTTTTTCCTATGAAGGAGACAAATGACAAAGATCCCTGTAACAAGTGTCTCCCCCAAAATTGAAAGATTGGTAGACGCTATTTTTATTTTATTTTTGTTATTGTATTTTTTATTGGAAATGAGCGTGGTGTAGCCTACTTGTTTAGTGTAGTGAAATGAATAAGAGAAGGTGTTTGTGAGAGCTAGCTGGAGTAGGCTATTCTCTGTGTAGATGAGACCCAAACAGAATAAGCAAGTCAGTACCAAGTAGATATGACTCACAGAGGGTGAATCAAGCCATGGAGTTAAGGGGAGATGGGCGTATTTATTTGCTTATTGTTTATCCATTTATTATTTTTGTATTTTCCCCCGTAGACTTCCATCAACCTCTAAAAAACACCCCCTAGCCGGTTACTCATAAAATTACAGGCTCGCTTTCGCTCGCCAGGAAAAAATCGACACCTAAATGGCACGAAATTTACATATATTGACAAAGAAATGGGCCGAAAGATATTAAAATCGCCAAACTAATAGGCCAAACGTCTTAAAATCTGAAAACCAATGGGGCTAAACATGAGGAAGAAGGGACACCAGAAAAACGGCCCATCCCCCCTTAAAAGCACTTGCATGCACTGTGTAAATTACCGCGTCCGGTCAGCAAGCACCCTCCCTCACATGTGTACAGTCGCGCTAATAAGTCATGTCTCAGCTGTCCTTACGTTTGGCTTGCTCTGTGCTGTATTTATGTCTGTCAGATGTTGAATAGGGTGGATAAGTGTAGGGACATGTTTGTATATTTCACTCAATAAGAAGAAATTACGCTTAGATATTGCTGATACCAATTATTGATCAAAACAGACTTGGTTCCCAGACATCACTTATTAACGCGACTGTACACCATTTTCTGTCGGACGGTTGGTTGGTTGAAAGCCACAGTTGCTCGAGCGTTTGGGGCTAGCAACACTTATTATGAAAAATTTGCATCCATCTTAATAACTTGTATGTATGCATGTATGTATGTATGTATATACTCAGGCACATACCCCATTGCTGGAGGTGGCCGACACAAGACAGAGCCCGAACAGAAACAACATTTAAAATTCCTATTCTCAGGATCCGGGATCACTTTCGCGTTCCCTCGCCCATTTCTCTGTCTCGTCGAGTAGGAGAATTATACAAGGGGAGGAGGATTCCTAGCCTCCTGCCCCTATAATAACTTGCTTTTTCTTTACATTACTTACTCAACCTCACAATTTGCCTTAAACATAACAGGCTTTTCACTATACGTAGATGGAGAACTTAAACAAAAATAATAAAATACAATAAATTGAAGAGCATAAATTTTAGAAGTTTTTGTTAGCAGAAGCTAGAAATGGCCTATATTAATCTATGATAGGCTTTCTTGACTAAGAAATATTATTTATCTCCAATAAAGTTTTCGAAGATTACATGACTGACCGTCGCTGTCTGTTTAAGGGGCCCTAGTGCTTGTTTTTGTGGGCTACTTATTCATACATTTATTTAATTTTAAGTTTCCTTGTTAGACCTCCATCAAGCTTAAAAAAACGCCCTCTATGCCCAAGAAATATTTGTACATTTTTCGGTAGAAAAATGTCCTGGCCAAAGGCCGTTTCCTTCAAAACATAGCCAGCCTACAGGCTCGTATCGCTCGCCAGGGAAAAATCTACACCTAAACGCCACGAAAGGTCTTAATATTGACAGAGTAATGGGCCGAAAGGTCTCAAAATCGCCAAACTAGTGTACGAACTTATTAAAATCGCAAAACTAATGGATCTAAAGCGAGTACTACCCCCTTAAGCTAATCTTCCATTTGAATTATAATAGACAAGATAACTTTTGGTCGGCCTTTCCCTCCTGCCCCTTGAAACATCCGATTAAAAATAAATAAATAAAATAAATAAATAAAATAAATACAATAACTAAAAACAAATTAATAAAGTGCTTAGTCGATCTTTACAATACTTACTTACTGATTACATTAGGACTTTTAATAAAATAAATGGTAATGGTTAACTCTAATTGAGGGATTTGCGGCTTTAACTCCTTCAGTTTAATGCTATCTTTTTAGGAGCATTCTTATTAACTTTAGACAATTTTACACAGTTCGAAAAAATCTGCGGAAATCGGAAGATTAATCAAGAACGTTTGTAACAATCAAATTCCCAGAGGTCATGACTAGCTGAATTAATCGTCTAATGTTAGCCAAAATTAAATGTAAATTACTTCACTTTATTAACCCTTAACTGGCGGCACCCGGCTATTGTCGAGTTAAATAAATATGGCCTATGTGGCGGGTCCCGGCTATTGTCGAGTGCAATTTTGAGCACGTAATGTGCTCTGAGAGAGAGCGGAGCAGTGGGAGGAGCGTAGATTACCTCATGACCGCTCACCATGGTGGCCGTGGAGCTACTGAGCTGTACTCCTTTGTACTCCACCCTCACTCACTCGTTTCACACGTAATAATGTAAGAAAATTACCGTATTTTACCGATTTTGCCCTTCGGTTGCACGATCGTTGCAAGACAACCAGTGATCGTAGAAGGATGGTTCTGGTGTCATTGGAAAGCTGAATTAACGCCCTTTCAGGGATGCATACTTGTATTACACTCTGGCTCTTGTTTATGCATGAAAACGAGCACAGAAACAAACTCGTTTACGGTAAAACCCCCCGCTGGGCGGCACATCAAATATACTCCTCCACCCGCTCTTAAGGTGTTAAAGGGATTTTCCCCTATCCATGAACTTGTCATTATCTTCAAAACGCATGAATGGAAGTTAATGGAATTTTGTTGCTGCCTTCAGTGGATACCAACATATTGACCACTTCGATCTCTCCCCCTAATTCGTCCACTAAGCCCAGTATAATTCAACTATTTTTCCGTTCAACTGTTTGATCAAATTCGACCGCCTTGGCCCATACCGACCAACTCTGACCAAATATTCAATAACCTTGGACTAATTCGACCACCACAGTACATCTGTTTGGCGAGAAGGTCAATAGCAATAGCAAACTGAACGTGAAAATCGAAAAGGGAGAGATGAATAAGGAGTTAACTTCACAGTACATGTTTCTGGCGAGGTGAAGGGCAATAGCGAGTGAAGCAAGCCTAAACTACCCCGTATTTTGCACCACTTGACAGTAATCCACGCTCTCAACCTTCTACACAAGATTTACCTAGATCACTTAGAAGGGGAGGATTTTAGTTGTATGTTTATATATTTATACATTATTATTATTATTATTATTATTTAGTTTCCTCCCTAAACCTCCATTAAGCTTAAAATAAAATAAATAAATACCCCCATAAATATGTGCATTTAAATGCACCGACCAAGACTTCTAAATTGCAGGCTCGCTATTACTCGCCAGGAAAAAATATATAATGATACCAAAATGGCACGAAAGCATCTAAAGTCGTCAAACTAATGGGAAGAATATCTTAAAATCTCAAAACTAACGGGACCAAACATGAGGGAGAAGGGGGTCCGACCCCCCCCCCCCCCCTGCTTTGTTTTATTTTGTAGAAAAAAAAATGTTTATTATTATGAAAACATTAATATGTCTCAGAGTCTATAGTAATATCATATTTTTCCTTTGGGTATAGAGAAATCAGCTGCAAAGGGATATAATCTGTATTGTTTTTTTTTTCTGGACCCCCTTCTCCCTCATGTTTAACCCCACTAGTTTTGATATTTTAAGACGCTCACCCCTTTAGTTTGGCGATCTTTTACTGTTTGTTTTCAATTATAAAACCTTTCGTGCACTTTAGGTGTCAATTCATCCCTGGCGAGCGACAGTGAGCCTGCAATTTAGGAAGAATCGGCCTTTGACCAGATTTGTTTTCTACCGAAACATGTAGCCTACAAATTTATGTGGAAGGGGTCTAGGGGATGCTTTATGTGGAGGGGGTCTAGGGGATGCTTTATGTCGAGGGGCTCTAGGGGATGCTTTATGTGGAGGGGTCTAGGGGATGCTTTAGGTATTACCCACTTGGTTATCTCTCATCAAGATCACCACATGAGCAAGGTCAACTTCAGGGGGATGAGCCTCTGCTTAAATAGATAAAATTAACACTCACAAACCAATCAACCAATATTTCTCTAATGAATTACCCCCTAAGGTGTTAATCTTTCCTTTTATCTACCTTTATTCAGTCAGCTTTATTCACACCCTTTGTTTACAATACGGTCACAGGCACAAACACGTCTAACCCCGCCCATCGCTCTGTTGCATCGGTCACTTCTACTTCTATAGTTTTTTTTCTTTCCAGCTGATCGTAAATTGTCATGTCCTCAACTTGTTAACTCCTCTATTACAAATATTGTTTTTAGCGAAATGAGTTATTAAATATAAAAAAAAATAGTAGATATAGTAGTTTCACATTTTCCATTAAGTTCCAGTTCACCACTGTACATATACATATTAATAAAGACACTCATACATACAAACATCTGTGCACCCTGACCATATACACGAAGGCCTACATGCGAATTAAATGTATTCTTTATTCACCCATATACCATGATGTCTGCTGTAGGTCTCAAACTACTACAAGCCCCAGCACTCTGAGGAACATTGTTGAAGGAGTGTGTATGTTCTCTCTATATATTCATTATTCCCCCTACAGTAGCCTACAGACCCCAATACTCTAATATAGAGTATATAGTTGGAGTGTGTGTTAATGTGTATTAATGTGCGAGATATAATTGTAGGCCTACAGTCCTGTGGCGAGGGGCCAGGATCAAATGTTCAATAATTATAGGGCACAAATAACCACCATTTCAAGGTATTTATCACATGATTTGACCACAGTGTCCGCATCTATGAGCGCACCTATTGGAAAATAACATGAAGCGGCTGTAATTTAAAAATAATGCAGTTACAGCTGAAATTAAATTTTCTCTCATTCACGTACGTTTTCATTATACTGCCGTTTTCTATTTAGCACGATAACTAATATATTATTCCGACTTCATTGAAATAACTGTGACTGACTCTCAGAGGATTTTCAAAGATCCCTGGAAGAGGCTTATTCAGCCTTTGACTAGAGCTATAACTCGCTTGCTGAGTGTATAAGTGCATGTCGAAGTTACTGTACTGATGGAGAGGCTGTGGGTGTGAGTGTTGTTCTTTACCAGTGTAATCAGCTCGATCATGCTTATCAGGTTCTAACATATCCATTGTATATGCGAAACATATCTACTTCACCTCTAATGTCCATCATTGCAGAGGCCATGGGGATGAGTGTCAAATACATTCAACCAGCGAGGAATCAAGGATCGAACTCACAGCCTCCCACATGTAGGGTATGCATGCTACCCACCCTCCATGCTGGCTGAGTCTATACATCTACATCTGTCTCATAACCTGATGCTGTTGGTGTTTTGTTAACATCGGTGTCAACTTTGCCGATTCAACTATACCCTCCATCAGTCATATTACAGTATCTCATCTTAACCCCTTCAGACTCATATGACGCAGAGGTTGCCAGATTACCAATAAGAAATAGAGTTCTCTCACTCTTATAATTACCTCTCCAAAATTATTTTTCTGCCCACAGCTAACTCAAAGACAACTGCAGAGGTTGAAGTAACTAAACTAAAGGTTTCTAAATACCCCTGATGGTAACAAAGGCTTTAAAGTATCCCTAATCGGCTCAAAATCGCGTCATATGTCGGATAGGGTTAATATTCGAGATCTGCTCACTGGCGTGCCCAATGAACCCTCTCGATCTGCATAAGTTAGCCTCTGCTAATTTTAAGTCAGAAAATGTTACCAAAATCCTCCACATATAGCCCCAACTTAACTTCTTCCAAGCCACTCCGTATCTCCATAAAGTTTCTATAAACACCCCCTTCCCCTGTTGTTACCCCACGGCCCTCACATGCTTGATCCCCTCCTCCCCTTTGGCACCCCACCTTCTTATGCAATGTGCATTGTAGTGTTACTCATACAAATTAATGTTTTGCAATATACAAATTTAGCCATCTCAACTATTAAACTGGAGAAATTTGTTATTTGTCATATAGTTGATTTACTAAAGTATTTAGTTACAATTATCTTTGCGTACTTTTATGAGTGACTGCATGTGCCTCTGGACCTAAGGGTAAATTGTAATTGTTTCTCCATACTTTTTGGTTTTGAGTCAATCTCCCACCTTCAACCGACACTCAACATCTATTTATATGTTTTTTCTGTTCCTACTAGCATCTATATCTCAACAAGGTATCATTGCAAGGTTTCTAAAATCAATAAAAATGGCTTGTCAAACTTTGCTTATGCACAATAATTTGACTACTGGCTTTTCTACAGACCACGATATAAAGTATGTATGCCGCACAATACATTTCCATAATCATCTGTCTTGATTTTGTGGGGAGATGAGGAGTTGACGTACAGATCGATGTTCTTCATAATTTGCCAAAAGAGAAACTTTCACCGCCATCACAGTTGGTGCAGATCAGGTTCAGCTTGACTCCTATAGTCCCACACGTCACTGGAAGAAAGTTAAGAAACAATCATTATTGGGAAGGTTTATAATGTAAAGCCTCAGTACACAAATTCTCAATTGATAATTTTCTGAAACATAGTAAATGGTGTATTCTTATTATTATTATTATTATTATTATCAGTAGTAGTAGTAGTAGTAGTAGTAGTAGTAGTAGTGGTAGTAGCAGTAGAAGTAGTAGTAGTAGAAAATACCGGTACTCTTTTCAACATCCACCCACCCTTTAGCAACACCCCCACCTTTCAGTAACACTCTACCCTTCACGAACACCCCACTCTTCAGTAACCCCCTCCCCCTCCCCTTTCAGTAACACCTCACCCTTCGCAGACAATCAGACGGACACACAAACAGACAGCATCGATCACATAATCTCCAAAAGTACTGTTTGATGGAGATAATCAGCCACATCACTCTCCTTTTACGTACCCAGGCTTTCAACACACACCAAGCAGATAGTTACTACCCAAACTATTACTTGGTGTAAGCAGCACACAGCCTGACACCACTCATCACAAGTGTCATTAACCACGTTACTCAGCATCACCTTTGTTTTATCCACATTCAATCTCAAACTCTCATCCTACAATCTCTTCCTCCACTTCCATTTTTTTACAGCATCTACCTAGTGATGTTTTTTTTTTTCTTCTTTTTTCTATATTCCCTCTCGGGCACAGGCTGAGAGCCTGTACATTCAACCATTATGAACGGTGAAGCCTGTGAGGTCTCGTTCCAGTCTAGGGAGTGAGTCATGTGAAGCACATTTTTAGCTGCAACCAGCCCCTGCCATCTTGCCTTCGCAGGATGCATGGGGCTTAGTTGCTCACTCACGGCTCGAAGCAGCCCCATCTCTGAAGCTGCCTCGCTCCAGTGCTTCACTGTCTCACCTCCTAGACTCGGACCCTCACTCTCAGAATGCCACCTATTGAGCAATGAACTCACTAGGCATTGTCCCCCTGTAGCCTATTTTGAATATGGGAATATTCATACAGTGCTATTTAATCAGGGAACAATAAGGGGATTTTTTTGGCGTTTCGGTGGGCTTGTGGTAATGCACTGATACTAGGTACAGCACAAATTCCATGCCAATAATATCTTCCCATTGAAATATCGGGATTTGAACCCTGGTCCATTGGATTACCGTCCAGTGGCAAGACCACTCCACCACACCTCCCCTAACCTAGTAACAGTTAGTGGGAGGAATAAGAAGACTTCTTGTCTTGTCCACCCACCTCCAAGTTGTGCTAGCCTTTGTGTTTTATGTGCTTACATGTTTGCCATACCTTGACTTGAATGTGGCCACTGTTGGTGCTGTCACTACATTATTCGGTAGTGAATTCCAGGCACTTATGGTACGGATGGCAAACCAATTTCCTTTCATTGTCCTCCAGTGATCCGACATGGCAATTTTGAGGCTGTGCCCAAGTAGGTTTGTAGTGCAGAGGGTGAAGGATTTGTCATAGGGGATGCCCTCGAGACCATACAGTAGCTTATAGACCTCGAACATGACACCCCTCTTCTGTCTGTCTTCAAGTATCTGCAGTCCCAGAGCCCTACAGAGATCCTCGTACGGCAGGTGCGCCAACTACGGCACCAGCTTGGTTGCTCTATGTTGCACTTGTTCGAGGAGCTTGATATCTTTGGCTAAGTGGGGTGACAGCACTGTGCCATAGTCGTGGATTGGTTGGACTAGTTATGTATAAAGGGGCAACAATATGTCCTTGTCCAGGTACTCAAAGTTCCGCTTTATGATCCCCAGTCTGCTGTTGGCTCTTGTTGCCGTCTTGACCATGTGTGCTGATGACTTGAGATTTGCAGCCACAAACACCCCAAGATCCTTCTCAACTACAGATTTTTCCATTTTTATGAGGTAGTCTGCCTGTTGGTTGCCTCGCCCGAAGTGCATCGTTTTGCACTTTGCTACATTAAAGGTTAACAACCATTTTCTGCTCCACTCCCCCAGCCTGTCCATGTCCCTCTGCATTGCCTCCACATCCCTCTGGGTCCTGATGGTCCTATAGATATTTGCGTCATCTACAAACAAGCTCGGTTTGGACTCCAGTCCGCAGACAAGGGTGTTTATGTATAGGACAAAGAGAATAGGTCCCACCACTGACCCCTGAGGAACTCTCTCTCCACACTGGAAGCCACTCCGAAAAAGCTCCTCTAATTGCAACCCTATGCATTCTGTCGGATAGGAAATTGATCAGCCACCTTAGTACGTCTCCTACAGTACCATAAATGCTAAATCTCAACCCCCAGCCTACGATCTCTTTCTCCACTTCAATTTTTGTTTCGTCTACAGCATCTACCATACCATCTGCAGTGCAATAAATGCTAACTCATCCACATACATCTCCCAAGACGTTAGCTCGTCAATTTCTTCACCACTCACTCTCATACATGTTATTGAACAATTATACATTGATCATAATCCCCTGTACAAGCCACTCCTCCACTCTTAACTTTCAAAGTGCTCTCTATACTATATGTCTCCAAGCACTCTTGACAGACGTTCTCCAGATCCACACACATATTAAAACTTCCTGTTCTTTCCAAAGATCTGTCTGGCGTTTAATTATAAATATGCCATGTTTGGTAACTCTGCTAGACATAAACTCAGACTGTTCATTCATATCATGTTAATATATATTTTCTTCCTAATGCACTATTCTCTCGAACTCTCAGCCATTTCCATAATCTGGTTTATTAATTTCATAATTGTATGTTGTAATGTTCGAGTGTATCTCCTTCCCATTTATGTACATTGCCAGTATACAGTAAAACCCTTCAGCCAAGCCAAAACTTTATTTTCCTTGCATACACATGTCGAATTAAATTAACTAAAATATCATACAAGGATACAATAAAGGTAAAACGCATTTTCTTGAATCAGAAACACTCTGCTCTCCAGTAGTTGATTATCCAGCTCGATCAATTAAACAAATATACTCATCTCCACCACAAGTTTCTCTTCTTTCCCCCATTCTACCCTCCTTTTGCTGTCAATGAATGTCCCCGTCTCCCCTTTCTGACTCGAGGGTTGCATAGAAGTAAAAGCTGAAACTCCCCTTGGCATAAGAGATATCACACCATATAGGGTTTCTCAATTATCGTTTCATGACTGATCGTCAACAGGAAGTGATATTTGTTGTTTGTGTTGGACCATGTTGGTTAAAATCACTTGTATTGTAGGTAGTACAGTCTATGTAGATCTGACACACCAAAGAATTAATTTGAAGTATTCCATTGAGCAATAGTCAATCATTGTGTGAAGCACCGTTTCATAAATATCATAAACTAGATCAGCATGTTTGCTTTACAACCGAAAATTCCTGAATTCGATTCTTGGCCAGCGAGATATATAAATGGGCAGTTTCTTCAAACCTTATGCCTCTGTTCACCTAGCATTAAAAAGGAAGCTGGAGTAAGTGGGATATTTGTGAAGTCTCATTAGATGTACACTGTGGTAAACTGCGGATATTATAGTAACCTGAGGAATATGATAATTATAGATGTCAGCATATGGTACTTACCCAGCCGGTCCAAGTTGTGGATGGTATTGGCTTCCCAGTTTGCCTTTAGGTCAAGGTTCATAAATGTATCTCTGAGGTTTGTGGCATAGAGGTTCTTGATTGGAAATCTTGTCTACTGGAGTTGTTGTACTGTTCTTCCTACTCCTCTTCAAGTATGGTGTGGTTCAACAATTTTTTTTTTTTTTTTTGTCAATATCACCAATTACTCAATAGTTCGTCTTTGCCTGGACACCTTCTGGTTGCACTTCGTTGAATCCAGGTGTGCCTGGTTGTGGCCACCATCACTACAAGTGTTAGCAGGTGTTGATTCTCCATGGAACTCGATTTTGTTCATTAACTCTTAATTTCTTCCACCTGTGTAAATACTAGTCTGGTTAACCTCTTTCCAGAGATCGGGCTAGGTTTTGTCATGCATCTTACAAAACCTACAGTGGGGGCGCTCGTTTATGGCCTTGGCCTTACTCGGGGCCTTGGGGCTGTTCGGCCAGGCAGCTTGGGGAACAACAACAACAACAACAACCTACAGACTAACATTTAGTTGGCCACACCTCTTGCTTGTTCTGCCTCCGTCTGTGTTCCCATCTACCCTCTTGTTTGTACTGCCTCTCCCTCACTGAACTTCCTACCTCACCTCTTACTTGTGTTGTCTCCTGTTATATTGCCTCCCCTGTGCACGTGCTGCTCCTCAGGCCTCTGCTTGTGACTTGTGTTGTTGCGCTTATTATTCCTGCTCCTTCTTGTATTGCAGCTATCGATTAATCTCTCTTCTTTTCGTGTTGCAGTTATTGATTCATCTTCTTGTGTTGCAACTATTGATTCATCTTCCGTCTTGTGTTGCAGCCATTGATTATTTGTCTTCTTGTGTTGCAGCTACTGACTCATATTTTCTTCTCATGTTGCAGCTATTGATTAATCTTTCTTCTTCCTGTGTTGCAACAATTGAATCATCTCTCGTGTTGCAGCTATTGCTTCATCTCTCTTTTTCTTGTGTTGCAGCTATTGATTCATATTTCATCTCGCGTTGCAGCTATTGAGGCATCTCTTTTTCTCGTGTTGCAGATATTGATTCATCTCTCTTCTTGTGTTGCAGCTATTGATTAATCTTTCTTCTTTTCGTGTTGTAGATACTGATTCATCTCTTCTTTTGTTGTAGCTATTGATTCAGCTCTCATCTTGCGTTGTTGCTATTGGATTGATCTCTCTTCTTCTCGTCTTGCAGCTATTGATTAATTTCTTCTCTTTGTGTGTTGTTGCTATACAGTTGGATGTCATCTCTCTTCTTGTGTTGCAACTATTGATTCATATCTCTTGTGTTGCAGCTATTGATTCTTCCTTTTTCTTCTTGTGTTGTAGCTACTGATTCATCTCTCCACTTCTCGTGTTGCAGGTACTAGCTGATTCTTTCCTTGCATTGTATAGCTACTGCTTCATCTCTCTCTCTTATTCTTGTGTTACTGCTACCATTTCAACTCCTGTTGTGAAAGACTGATGTTCCTCCGGCGAACCTATGGCGAGGATATTTTCATACACTCCCGACTTAAATTGTCATTATCCGATAAATATCGTTATTACTTATTCATATGCGCTTATTTTACGTTTAATATGAAGATATTAACATATAACAGCAATAAAACAAATGGGAATAGTATTTGGGGGGTGAAAAAGACAAAATATTGCCGACCAGTTCATTCCTGAGAGTAAGGTCCGGCGCAACATACACCCTCTCTCTCTAACTTATCGATCCACACTGACTCTCTCTTGCCACGATCTCTATATGCGTCCCACACGACCTTGAAACCGGGTGGGGGATATTGGCGCGGAAAATAAACCGATAAACAAGGGAATAAAAGGAAACATTGGTGATAATTGAAGAGGGGGAAGGGGGGATTTTGACACATGTGGAGGAGTGATAGTAGGTATGGAGGGCAATTATCTCACTTAATCACTTATTCCTTTGTTTTGAGTGCCACTGGGGTTATTGTAAATGCACTGGCCATGATGGGTCAGAGAGTTGAAGTATCAGCGACTGAATCTTGTAGACGAGGGAGGTGTGTGATGCAGGACAATGAGACTGCAGGAGGTGAAGAGAAGACTGGGAGTCCGAGTAGATGACCACCTGCTGACTGGACAAGTGGTCGCTAATGAAGATAAGGGCTTTGTCTATGGCAAAGAGCTCCGCTGTCAGGATGTGATGATACCCAGATAACCTCCAAGTCTGGCACAATGCGAGCTCCTCGTAATAGACTGGAGCTGTCGAAGAAGCCGGTGGGATGAAGACATGGGGGAATCCGTGTAGCGTGTGGCTGCTAGCTCCCGAAAGTACCCCTGTGCCATGACCGCACCCTCTGACTTCTTGAAGCTGCTATGCAATCTGTGGGGTATCAACCCGGAGAGACTAACCCAGGGCGGCACTGGGGAGACAGAAGGCACAGGCATCGGGCATGGAGGAGCAATTCCTAGAAGGCCGTAAGTTTTGAGGCCACGTACCTGGAACGGGCACCGGCGCTTTACTGGCCAGAGCGGAGAATCCAGCCCCACCCCAGACAATCTCAATAATCTGACCAGAGGATGGGACTCTGGCATGTGTGCTACCCTTTTCATCCAGCTGCAGTCAGCCATCGCTCGGTTCCAGACCATGGGCAGGATCCCCGATTCCGCCTCCAGGGAAACAATGGGGGACGAACTGAGCGCCCCCAGCACAATGTGGAGAGCTGCATTATGTAAGGGATTCAAACGAGTCAACACTGTGTCTGAGGCTGACCCATATACGACGCATCCATATTTCAACTTGCTCCGGATAAAAACCTCATAAAACTGAAGCAGGGCTTCTCTAGAAGCACCCCACTTGGTGTGAGCTATGCACTTCATGGGGTTCAGTCGCTTCATGCAGGACGTACGTAGATAATCAATATAGACCCTCCAGGTGAGTATCGGTCCATTCATCTGGAGCCCCAGAAACACATGTCTAGTGCGATACGGTAACAGACCGCCTCCCATGTACACGCTAGGTAAGCCAGGAAGACAAGTTTTCTGAGCAACACACATTATGGCACTCTTCTGCGAATTCAACCATAATCCCCAATCTGAGGCCCAACGTAGGAAGTCGTCAAAAGCAGCTTGAAGACAGGCCTGGGCTTCCGGAAAGTTGTCTTCCGCACATACCAAGGTGATGTCGTACACATATATCAGCACCGATGTGTCGGGAAGGCTGGGGAAATCGGACATCAGGGCAGTATATAAAGAGGGGGCCGAGTCCCGACCCCAGGGGAGTGCCAGAGTGTGTGGAGACTTTTCAGGACCTGGCCTCCCCGACTGACGCTGAGAAGGATCGCCCCTTCTAGAAGCTTCAGAACCAACGAAGTACTGTTCCTCGAAATCCCATGGCACCGAGCTTGTATAAAATGCCCATGTGTGAGGCAGTATCAAAAGCCCCCTCAATGTCGATGAACGCCACCAGAAGGACTTGCTTATTACGGTATGCGTTGTGGATGAAGTACTCCAGCTGCAGCAGTACGTCAATCATCCCACGGCCAGGTTTAAATCCACAGAGGGCGTCGCCCAGGAGTCCTCTTGATTCCAGGCACCAAGAGAGTCGCATGTTAACCATCTTTTCCATAACCTCGTCGACGACCGATAATTAGACTTCTTACTAAGGGCCTACATCGTTTGACCGTCTCTTGCACAGGGTCCAAGGGATATGAGCTTTGAAGGTTAGACTCAATTGACCCTGCAACAGACATATAATAATGTTAGGCAAACAGATAATGAGTACGAGTACCCAAAATTCTCGACCTGCCTGAGAATAGAACTAGGATTACAGTATCTTGATTAAAAAAAAATATATACATACATACAAGTTTAAAGCCTGCTTCATCCGCAGAGATTGTGGTTTTGGTCTTACGTCTGAAATAGCGGCATTCATGGCGAACCTGTTTTTGACAGCCTCTGTCGCTAAGTTTATTATATTGGGATCGGACCGTAATAGTTCCTGATCCCACGTCTTTCTAGGGGTCCCATGGCTGTTGAGCCGCATTCCGATTGGGCCACTGCCCATGTAGTGTTTACATTACTCGTTTGCTGGCAATTACGTTCTCGTCTATTTTGACTGCCATGGAACACAGTAATGGGTTAAGGGGGGGCTTTGCCCCCCCCCCCCCCCCCATGACTTATTATCATATACTGTATACAGTATTGCCAGCAGGGGGCCAAATAACAAGTACTCCGCGGCCCAACCATGCGGCAGCCCGATCGACTGTACACATAGAAATCCACCCCTACGCACAGCTCCCCCAATTTACAGCCTGGTATTTCTTCACCAATTTGGATCATCCATTCTCTCTATGTGTCCAAACCAGTCAAGTCTACTCATGCGCAGAAACTATCCTTTCCAGTGAGGGCAGAGTCCACCTGGCTAGACTGCGATGTGGGCACCATCCAGCCCTTCTGAGTTATCAGAAGAGGCTGGATGACTCCGTCCAGGACGTAACACAACACCGCACATTATTAAACACATTATGAAAGACTGCATAACACAAAACCACTTACGCCAACAACGCAACACACACGCCTTGAGAACTTTTTGGGAAACCCCGGTCTCGGCCGTGGCCTTCCTTAGGAGCTTGGAACTGTTTGGCTAGGCAGCCTAGGGAATGACTACTACTACTACTACTACTCATGTACATCCCTCCACTTATACTTCTGATGCCAAGATACCTTTGTACCTTACTCAATACCCGATCCCTGAGGTTAACTCCACATATCCATCTCACCATTCTCCTTTCATTCCGTTTAATTCAATTAAAATCTTCCATTTTAACCGACCACGTCTCCGAGAACCTTAAATTACATTGATGGGGCCCTTAGGATGGTCACTATGGCCCATATCTAGTTATTAGTTTTCAAGTTCTGTGTAAACTATAATAGGAAGTTTAAGAAATACTGAACTTTAAACTCTTCCAATCCTATTCTACTCCTACTATCCCCACACTAAATGCTGTCATCTTCGGGTACCCTAACACAGCTTAGGTAATACCTTTTTTTTTTTTTTTTGTACATAGGTTAATGAATGATGACAGACTGCAAACCTGAAGACTGCCAATTTGAATCCATGTCTAGCGCTGTAGGTTTTCCCAAAGTTTTACAGTATCCTGACTACACTGACACAACTCATAGCACAGAAGAGGCCCAGCCATATTTAAAGATACTGTCACAACGATTTGGAATAACTTGTCAGGCAACATGTGGTGTGTCTAAATAAGGTGTTGCCTCTATGCTTCAAACATATGAAGCAAAAATCAACATAATATGAAAAAGACAATTCATCATCATCATCATCATCACTGACACCGTGTTTCCTCCTGGGAAACCCACACTAAATGATGGCCATGGAAGAAATACCTCCAAGCTACTTTGACCAAACATGCACCTTCCATTACGTGAGTCTTTCTTTAATATATTTTTCCACTTTCCTCTCTCATACCATAGCTGGTCTGCCACTAACAACTGTTCTTCTCACCAGACTTTCATGTACACTCGACCAAAAAAAATTTTTTACACTGGTGAACTGTAAATAATCTAGTGTGAACGGAATGCATCGAGTGAAACATACGTCTGTGAGGTATTATCATAAGATTTCGACCCACTTCCAGAATGTTTAGAGCGCTAGTGTAAAGATTGTTTTTTGGTCGAGTGTACATATCTATCTAGACATTCTGCCCTCATCCATTACTTGAACATTTGACTGACAATTCTTCCTTTCAGGATGCAATCAAGCTCGAATTCCCTTAAAACTCTAACATTTATCTTACTTTTCCCTTGTACAGAGGAAACAATCACTGCTTTCATCCAATCCTCTGGTACATTCTTACTTCCCCATGTTAATTTACATACGGTAACTCATGAATTGTCTATAGCTTTGTACCCCCCCCCTAAAAAAAAAATATATATATATATATAATATATACAGTATATTGGTGTTATACCTGGTATACTATCTACTCCAGAAGTTTTCCTACTTTAAGTCTGTTAATTGCTTCCATTATGTCTTCTCCATACTGTACAGTATACAGTATCTGCTTTTCATCAAGAGGTATACAGTACAGTACTGTAGTTGGGGAAAAAAAAAAAAAAAAAAAAAAAAAAAATCTCCTCCCTCCAAGTTGAGATGAAACAGATATAGCATTATCTCATTCTAAAATTAGCTGTGTCAAGTATGAGACTGTTAGGGGATGAAATTCCTCGCAATTGGTAGCAGGTGATTAATTAATCATCTTATGGGATAGTGCCCCTGCCTCAAGTGAATCGCTAGGGAGGACACCAATGGTGCTGACATCAGATGAAGATTTCTAAACCTCAACGATCTTCCGGAGCGGATGACTGTCTTCTACCTACTAGCTAACGTATCTGGGTTTACTCTGTGGAACAAATTTCTGCTGCCTTGTAGAGAATGCTCCTCTGAACAAAGGCTAGGGAAGACAATCCTGAATAACAAACCCCTGCTGACTTTTACTTTGTGTGAAACACTCGGTCTTTAAATTCATGTATGTCAGTATGTATGTACTCCCTATGAGCAGCACCATTGTTGATGGCCAGAGACAGAAACTGTAATTTCTTATAGATTACTCAGTCTGTGAAATTTATGGATGAAGTAAGGTAAGCAAAGTATAGTTACTATTTAATACGATGATGGGAGGATGAAATTAGATGAATCAAGGCTTAGAAACAGAAATGCAGAAATCAGAGATCTATCACACAAGTGCCCAGTGAAATGGAGCCATCCATTCAATTACAATACAGTACTGTACTGCACCTGTACAGTACTCTCATATTCATCATCAGTTCGTTTGTCAATCAACACTTTAACAAACTTTTTGTACACTCTAAAAGCATATTAGAATTGACCTACAAATCTTTTGTTGCATAGGATGAACTTTCATACAATTCATTTGTTCATGCGTCTTTCAACAACACACGTGACACTTTGTTTTAAAGCCTAGAGAATACGCTAAACTTAAGGTGAATGAACCAAACTGCAATCATCACATCCTGCATCATACAATCTTTTCAGTCTTACATACCTTCTTCTACCTTCAAATTTACTTATTAAATCATATTTGCCATTACATTTAATCATGTGATCACATCGTGACACTTTTTTCCCCCCAAGTCAAACTTTAGTTTGACCTGAAAAAACAGTAAAGCAAAAACAAAAAACAAAATAATTACAAAATCCCATCCTCAAATAGCATTTTTCTAATAATTTTGTCAGTTTCCAATATACAAATTTGTTCTTACTAAACACACATTCAACTTCACTATTTAAATCCATTATTCATGCCTGCTACAATCAGCCCTTTATAGTGCAAGTGACCAAATTTACTCATGCGAGAGATCAACACAAATTGGACCTATTGCACTATCTCACAACACACTCCCGCCCCACAAAGGTTTAATGTACATTTTGTTTTACTTTCACTTATCACCTTTTACCTATTTGTTATTAATTAGCATTTTGTTTCCTTCATATTCTCACCGACACACTTTCTCTTGGCATATTACCAGCTAAATAAAATATTCAATACAGATTCCCTTTTAGCATTATCTAAGGCTGTAACTTTTTCAACTTTTACTTCACCTTCCACACATTCTCAAACTTTATAATTAGCTAAATTATAATATTTTATTTTCTTATTTATTCAAACATTTAGCTGATCTTTATATATATACATTATATATTTTTTCTCACTATCACATTCTCATAAATTACTACGAGCCAATATATATTATTTGTTTCTGATTATTAGCATTATCTATTTCTGTCCATAATATACACTATTTTTCTCACAATATTGAATTAACCCTTTCAAGCTCCAATATGCATTTCTGTTTTCTTTTCTGGTAATTATTAGACAATTTTATTCAGATTAGGAAGGGTATATGGAACTCAGAGGGTTGATTGAGAGTGTCGTTACCCTTTTAATACCCACAGATACCTAAGCTGCATAAAATTGTGTAATGATAGCTAAAATATACTGATAAAACGCGTCAGAGCTCCAAGGGGTTAAACACTATACAGTACTTCCTAAATCTATTACTGCACAGTACTTGTTTAAAATTATTACTTGGCATTTCTGACCTTCTTAGTTCAGTTTAGTTGAAGTGCGAGAAGTAAAGCTCCATATTAACCCCTTGAAGATAATACGCTATTTAACAGTTTATTCTAGCTATCACTAGACGATGTCATATAGTTTAGGAAGGGTTTATGGGAATTAATAGAGTAAAGGCGGTGTCACACGAGCTATTTTTCCGTCAATTTTTCCGAGCAATTGTTGTCTGGTAACTTCAAAATACAAGTTCCATAAATAATAAACTACTTAACATAATCTAACTTCCATCTATTTTCCGATTCCCATGCAAAAATATCCCAAAATATTACCAGAAAAAATTGCTGATGGAAAATTGATGGAAAAAACACTTGTGACATCGCCTTAAAACCTTCTCAATCAACCCTGACTTCCATATACCCATCATAATTTGAATAAAATTGTCTAATAATACAATAGCCAGAAAACAGAAAAGTGCACCATCGATCCTCAGAGGGTTAAGGCAGCCCACCTCACTATTTTTCTCTTTCTCTCCCTCTCTCTTTGGCTTGTATCCATTCGGCCCCATTCAGCCTACTATTTTAAGACGTTTACTCCCATCCAGGTGTCAATACTTTCCTGGCGAGCGGTAGCAAGCCAGCATATATATATTTTTGTTTTGACAGCAAGCTAAATTTGTAAATTTTTATAGAAAAAGTCTACGGCTTCAAAGCCGGACCTATGAGAGTTCCGTATGGGGCTCAGTGGTCTGGTTAATCTGCTCTACATAACTAACTAACAGTAGGCTGAATGGAGCCAAATGGATACAAGCCAGGGAAAGAGAAAAGGAGAGAAATATATAAAAAGCCGGTGACCCCCTTTAACGGCATAAACTTGACCTATCATTAGCATGGTAGATCACACTTTATACTCTTAACTCCACAATTCCTATAAACTAAAAATTCTGACCATTTTTTATCTTTGTGGTAACTTTGGCTGACATTCATCCACATTACTAACTTATTTTATACTCCAAAATTATTTCGGCTCAAACCACTTGCAGGTTACAGCTAGTACACTTTTTAACATTAAAACTAGGAGTCAGGAGTCATTATCAACTTTATTATATTTTTCATACTGTAGTTTTCAATTATTTTTCAGTTCTATAAAGCTGAAATAAATATAAAAGTTTATAATTTACTTGTACAAGCAAGAATACCAAATTCTCCACGCACACACATATATACAATTCATCTATACAATATATACTTTTCAATTAACCCCTTCAATACGATAGTCATTTTAATGTTACTCTGGCTAACATAAGACAATTTTACTCCTCTTCATCACAGTACGCAACATAGTTTACTCCTCTTCATCACAGTACGCAACAGTTTACTCCTCTTCATCACAGTACGCAACATAGTTTACTCCTCTTCATCACAGTACGCAACATAGTTTACTCTTCATCACAGTACGCAACATAGTTTACTCATCACAGTACGCAACATAGTTTACTCATCACAGTACGCAACATAGTTTACTCCTCTTCATCACAGTACGCAACATAGTTTACTCTTCATCACAGTACGCAACATAGTTTACTCATCACAGTACGCAACATAGTTTACTCATCACAGTACGCAACATAGTTTACTCCTCTTCATCACAGTACGCAACATAGTTTACTCCTCTTCATCACAGTACGCAACATAGTTTACTCCTCTTCATCACAGTACGCAACATAGTTTACTCCTCTTCATCACAGTACGCAACATAGTTTTATTATATCTTGTATCCATTCGGCCCCATTCAGCGTACTATTTTAAGACGTTTACCCCCATCCAGGTAATAATACATATTTTTGTTTTGACAGCAAGCTAAATTTGTAAATTTTTCAATAGAAAAATTTCTCCGGCGAAGCCGGATTTCTCCATATGAATGATTTCAAAGTATAATGTCTTAGGTGCATTGTAGGGACATCAGGATTTTTTTTTCTCTCTAAATTAGTTTGACCAAACCACCGAGTTCTGCAAGAGAACTCCCACAGCATGGACTACTATTCAAGGTGAGGTAGGGATGGGCAGGAGAGGTTGAAATCTGAGCGAGGGCCAACAGTAAAATTGAAATACTGTATTTTAATTTACAAATTTTATGTCTGTATTATATAAATTTAGTTTTGTTCGTTGTTTCTGTATTTGTGATGAAGTGTGTACTCTTAATACTCCACTTGGAATCGCTTGAGTTAAATCAAAGTTTCAAAACCTCCAAGATTAAAGGAGTAAAACCACTCAAATTAACCTTCAGATAGTTAGAAATTATGTATATATCAGCTGTCTCGAGTCGGCCAAACCCAGAAAAAAAAATGGGGAATTGGCCTGAGTAAATAGATAGATAGATCAGATAACTCTACAGCACTGCCATGCTTCTGATTTCTCAAGGTTCTTCCCTAAGCTGACTAAAATCCCCTAACGTTAGCTTGAATAAAATGTAAATGCTGCCATGGTATTCAAAGGGTTAACCATTCCCTATAACTCCGCCAATATTACTAAGCAGTCCTGTACAGTCAGCCAATATACAGTAGTCCGGAAATACTTCCCAGTGCGCATGGCTCTCCCGATAGTAATAATGTCTGTCAGATGTTGAATAAGTGGTGTGGATGTACAATAGTTTTCGAGAGATTTCCCCACATCAAAAGTTCACCTGGATTATAACATTTCCAGATCGAAACCCATTAAATTTGATACTCTACGTGTGAATATAAAGCGCAACTGTTTAAAAACAGATAATAAACAATTAACCACTGCTATGATATAGTGTTCATCATAAATTATGTTTCATCATTTGGGTTGTCGGTAAACTAATAATATTGTGATTACATAATTATGTTGTCACATTTCTTGCAAAAATTATTAGAGGAGGTTTCATCACTAACTTGGCCAACTGTACGTCCTGCTTTATTTGTTACAAGAGTAAGGACACTGTATATCATAGCCCCTTTTATCTGAAAAATAATAGATATTAGTATTAGGTGGGTAACTCGGTGATGCCTAAAGCAGCATCATAGGCCAGACCACCAACAGAAGCTGTGATGCAGAAAGTTGTGAATTAGGTGGTGGGTAAAAGAGACACTAAAGACACCACCTGACTTATATATCACCAGTAGCTCAATCTTACTCCAGGGACCACCGTATATCATAGATAGTACGTCCGAGTCTGTATGTACTCGACAATGCTCTATGGGGCAGAGTAATAGTAAAATAGTTTAACCAGACCACCTAGTCCAAAGATACTCTCGCAGGGTTGACTCCAAGAGGACAAACTTAGCCAATTGAAAGCCTGGTGTTACAACAAGGCAGGAGTTGGTAATTGATTTTGCTTTGTAAAATCTTTCTTAAATGAGCTCTCAACATTATTTCCAATAGGGTAGTATCAGTTTTAATACTCTGGTAATTCTTAAAAAATAGGTGGACACATAAAAACAACGACAGCTTTCAGCACGTGTTTTTTTTACATTATAATCTGGCTAGTATCAGACAATTTTCTTCCAATAAAGTCCTTATAAGGGCATACTCTGCCAATCAAGGTAGTGCAGTGTTAA
Source organism: Paralithodes platypus (assembly GCA_032716605.1). Taxonomy (NCBI): domain Eukaryota; kingdom Metazoa; phylum Arthropoda; class Malacostraca; order Decapoda; family Lithodidae; genus Paralithodes; species Paralithodes platypus. Next base: position 35,844,211 of record CM064511.1, read on the forward strand.
AAACTGCATCATTAAGATAGGCTAGTGGTAGTCAATGGTTTGATGTAAAGAAGTGTTTTGTTTACAGAATTTGGCAGGCATTTCAGTTGTTATTTACCAAATAAATTATTACTGGTCCTTCTTCATTTGACTTAAATAATCTAATGCCCAAGACTTTACATGAAACTACCAGTACTAACAATTTTATTTTTCTTGAGATCATACAATTTTTTGTTTTCATTAACCCTTGTCTAGCGGGGTGTTTTGGGCTCATTTGGGCATATTCAGGCCCTCCTGAATGATCAATCAAGTATCTGCATGAAAAGAAATGTATTCAGCAAAAAACTAGGCGCTAAAAGCTTCAAAATGAGATCAGAACGAGCTACATAGCACTCGTGGTTCTCTTGCAGTGATGCCACGAACATGGGAGTTTAGCATATAGCGGTATATTTTTCCCAGCTATGCTCACTACTGGCTACACTGCCAGCCTCTCGAGAACACAGGGAACATGAGTTAATGGGCGGCGGTAAGCCCTGGGAGTCGGCTGTCTGGCCCGCTGCGCTCCCGGCCATTTGCACTCGATTTTAACCCTTTAAAAGCCTTAATAATGCTCCTAACTTGCTGCAAATTGAAGCACGACTTAAGTCGAGCGCCGCCAATAAGGGGTTAATAACTGAATAATGAAACATAATATGCAAGTTAGTTTTGTTCCCTAATTAATGAACAGTGTAGTAATGAAAGCACTAAATGTGAGAAAACTTTAAGGGAGGAGTTTGTAAATATATATATAGCCTATATCTCTCAGAGCTGTAAACAAAGCGGGTAAATTTGATGGCCCGAACAGTGCTGAAATAAAGAACGAGGAATTGGACGACCCATGCTGGAATTGTTTTTTACACCAACCAACTTCACATCTAAACTCAATTAATGAAATCAACAAATATATAAGTGTGGCACTCCGAGGACTCAAACCCAGGATACTCACATCGAAATTCCGCGCACTATGCATTACGCTATCAAGACAGTTTATAACTGATACTATAGTCTGTATATTATAGGTAGGCCAGAAATCCTCATCCCCTAGCCTCTGTAATTCACAAACGACTAGAGTAATCGAGCTAATATGTTTACCGTTTAGGAAGAGTCAGCTAGGGAATAGGTAGGGATATATACAGCTTGGAATAGGTAGGGATATATACAGCTTGGAATAGGTAGGGATATATACAGCTTGGAATAGGTAGGGATATATACAGCTTGGAATAGGTAGGGATATATACAGCTTGGAATAGGTAGGGATATATACAGCTTGGAATAGGTAGGGATATATACAGCTTGGAATAGGTAGGGATATATACAGCTTGGAATAGGTAGGGATATATACAGCTTGGAATAGGTAGGGATATATACAGCTTGGAATAGGTAGGGATATATACAGCTTGGAATAGGTAGGGATATATACAGCTTGGAATAGGTAGGGATATATACAGCTTGGAATAGGTAGGGATATATACAGCTTGGAATAGGTAGGGATATATACAGCTTGGAATAGGTAGGGATATATACAGCTTGGAATAGGTAGGGATATATACAGCTTGGAATAGGTAGGGATATATACAGCTTGGAATAGGTAGGGATATATACAGCTTGGAATAGGTAGGGATATATACAGCTTGGAATAGGTAGGGATATATACAGCTTGTTTAGTCTAGCCCTTTTTTTTAGTTACAGGGGTTTTGGTGGTTACGATTACTGGCCTACCTATTGTGAATGGACTATAGTCACTTTCTTTCCAGCCAACGGTAAATTGCCATATCTTCATCTTGAGTACTAGGTGGGCCGATCGGCTTTCTGCAGACTACCATGTTCTTATGTTTTTTTTATAGATTTGTAGCTAATTATGTTGTTAATTATAAAAAGCTAGCAATAATATGACGTACAGAAAAAGCAGTTTCATGTTCCATTAAATATCGAGCACACAGTTGTTGAGGGATTCAATTTACCGTGAGACGAAATAAATTATAGTACATTGGACAAAAAAATAGAGAAACATCAATATGATGTTTGCCTGTATTAGAGCCAAAATTAGGTTAGATATCCAATATTGATACAACAAATAAAGCTCAGTGTTTTATACTGAAATAACCAACAAACACTGAATAATGAAAAACAGAAATAATAAAATTCTCTTGATCAGATTTGGGAAAGCCTCAAGCCTTCATTGTTGTGGCATGTTTAATTAGAAGTTAACTTAATTAACTTTTGTCATAAGAAGACGTTATCTTAATGGAAGAGTTGGGAATCAGATTGTGATGTACTGTATAACAACCTCTTGCCTTTTAACTAAATATATACCCACTATTCCATCGTCATCAAAAACCTGTAATAAATTCATATATATATATATATATCAATTATTTTCAAGTACTTTAACCCCTACTGTTCCATAGGGTACAGTAATAAAGGTCCCCCCCCCCCCCCCCAAGCAATGTGGTCAAAATGGCATGATATAACAACCTCCCAACTCAAAAGATGGACTAATACTGGCCCTCCCAGCCTGCAGAGGCTTGGAATGAGCTGAGAAGTGTTGCCAACTCTAGAGCAGTGCTCAAACAGTTGTGGTACCAGGCACTGCCTGATACTGGCAGTTACGAGGAAAGTATATTACTGACGGCTCTCTGCCATCGCTGGGACTGGGGGAGCGATTTATCTACTGACAGCAGGGAGCCGGGGCTGGTACTGAACGGGTTAACCAGCCCAGTTTCATAATTCTCAATATGATGGCCCGATGATCTAAAAGGAAAAACCTAGAGAATTTATATATTAAACATTTTAGGAAAAAAATAAAAATAGTGTACATATACAGTACAAATAGTGTACATATACAGTACAAATAGTGTACATATACAGTACATATAGTGTACATATACAGTACATTCTTTTGTAGCTCATTCTGGAAGCCAATAGTGTAAAGCCAAACATCATAAGTGTTAGTATATTTTATTCAAACTTGTCATAAAATAAAGGGAAAGATAAGTGTGTTATGAGAGAGAGAGAGAGAGAGAGAGAGAGAGAGAGAGAAAGAGAGAGAAAGAGAGAGAGAAAGAGAGAGAGAAAGAAAGAAAGAAAGAGAGAGAGAGAGAGAGAGAGAATGGTATTCTTCTTCTTACCATCTCGGTCTCCGCGGTATAGTCCCGCATACTTTTAATTGTTAATGTGGTAAACCCTTGCAAAACCAGATACTGTATATAAAAAACATAACTATATAAATTAAAAAAACAAAAAACAAATCCTACCAATTGTTCAGATAGCAATACTGTCAAAATTAACAACCTTTTGTTAGTTATATATTAATTTGAGCAGTAACTTTTGAGCTAGTTTTACAGTTTTATATTTTTAAATATTTTGACATTTCATGCAATATTTTACTCAAGGCATGTGTGATCCCTGGTTTCTGGGTCTTCTCCTGGGTGACCTAGATGTTTGTGAATTTGTGTGTGTGTGTTTTTTTTTTTTTTGTTACCCTGTTTGGGCTTTGTCTCAAGTCAGCCACCACCAGCTTGGAAAAAAAAGGAATGTGCCGGAGTACATAGATAGATAGATGTCATAATATAAAATAAATGCTGTAAAGTGATACAGCAAATATTTTGTCTCATGGCATGATGAGTAACAGTTTCATCTGATTTTAAGCGACTAGAGGCATTTACTGATCTGATTTTAAGTGACAAGAGGAGTATTGCTTGCTGTAAACTAACTGGTAACATTTTATATACAATCATCGGCGTCCCTTGTACAGTCGTGTCTATTACTCCCTGGACACTTCTATCACACTGGCAAGCCGGTATCACAAGGGCATATTGTACCGGAATGTTTATATTCAACACTGGTCTGGCAGCTCATCAGGTCAATGTTTAAAATCATTCAACCACCCAAATGTATCTATCTTCTGCCTAATTTCTGACATCAGTGCAAAAGATCCCAGAAATGGTGCCAGAATAATGCCGACCGTGAAAAAAAAAGTAACGATACAAACTCTTGTAGGAGCGCAAGAGATAAAGCAATGTCTCACAACGGTACAACGGTTTCAGAGGTTTGCTTCATGTGATGTGAGCCAGGAAATAATAAACATACGTGGGCCCAGATATAACCAATATGACCTATGATGCAAACAAAATTAATCAAAAGTGCAAACAAATGAATCCCTTAGGAGTTAGTCCTTCCTGAACTTCATATCTTTTCAGTCACATTTTTGTTTTTGCATTAATTCAATTGATTTTTTTTTTTTTTTTTTTTTTAGCACCAGTGAATTCTGCGGAAAAATTGGCGCTTGTGAGAACTAAGTAACATGCTTATTATTATTATTGGTCACATTGGTTAGTATATCTGATCCCTGTACCATGGGATATGAACAGTGTTTAGTGTTCATTAAACTTTGTTATTTTATGATAAACAAATTGTAATCTTTTACATATCGCATTTTCTGTTTGGCTATTTTTGTGCCAAGACTTAATTTAATGTTTTGTTTGATGTGTTTAGAATTGATTTCCGTCAAGTTGTCGAGTTTCATAAATTTATTGGAGCATAGGCTTAACCATTTGCTGACGATACACAGTACTCCTTTCACAAGACATATGGTATCATCTTAGGTATTTCAAACCAATTACTTCCCATTATTTAGTGGGTGGGATATTTTTATTGAAAAGACTATAACACAATAAACATAAATAATTCAAATAAATCGACATGTAAATGATTACTATTGATATTTTTTTATAATAAAATTATAAAAGTTATTTCCATTTATATAATTGTACAATACTATAATAGTAATAGTAAATAGGCTAGTTAAAATACTGTAATAATAATAATAATAATAGTTCTTAAAGCTAGCGCTTGCTAAGCCAGCTAAGGATAGCCCAATAAGGCCGATTAGGCGTATTTCCATTGGGGTCCTGTACTACTACCCCATCCCCTTGCTCATGAGGGACAGTAACGGCCCAGTGTTTGTGAAAAATCTTTAATGCGCCGAGCGTGGGCGCGATCCTGGGCCTTCTGGGTGGAAGTCCCAAGACGCTAGTCGCTACACCAGCGAGCCGCTACAATTATATTTTCTTTATATAATGACTTCCTATTCCTCAAATTTATGGGTGTAATGTATATACTCGGGCACATACCCCCATACCTAAGGTTGGCCACCTACAGGTGATTTGCTCTAACCCTGTTTGAGTCACAAAGGTTAGGGTTCACAATCTTTGTCCTACTTATAATGAATAAACTACTGTATATTATAATGTAAAACTTGCAAAATAAACTACTGTATATTATAATGTAAAACTTGCAAAATAAACAAACTAAAACGTATACGAACACAGTAAAAAGACAAAATAACTAATCAAAATCGCTATGTGGAAACAACGCTCAAGTAAAATAATAATATATATATATATATATATATATACTAAACCAAGGACATGCATTGGTTAAGCCGGTATCACACTAGCACTTTTTCCCTCAACACTGGTCTGGCAGCTAACGAAACCTACTTTTAATATATTTCGGTTACCGACCCTACTTCCCAAATTGACTAATTCCTTGAACGTGACGATAATGCGTTGTTGTGTGTGCGATTAATTTGCTTGGGAACCAGATTAACTTGCTCATGTAGTAATGTACACCCTATGTGGTGGATTGTGTTCTTTTATTTCATAAATTTTATTTTAGTAAGCGTTGCTTCCACATAGCGATTTTGATAAGTTAATTTGACTTTATATTGTCTTTGTCCCAGTTTTGGTTTGTTTAGTTTGCAAGTTTTACATTTTAATTCATCTATCACCAGACTAGTTTCCGATACCAGGGCAACATATTACTGAATTGTTGCCAGAAAAATGTTGATCATCGAATGTTGACTATAAAAGCCTTTACTATCAGCACAGAGGGTATCACACTACACTACTGTATATAGAGGGTATCACACTACACTACTGTATACAGAGGGTATCACACTACACTACTGTATACTCGGGTCCACATTCAATAAACACAGCTTATCTATACAATCAACATACTACCTTGCATCAATGGACTGTACGGTCGCGCTAATAAGTCAAGACCCAGCTGTCATTACGTTTGGCTTGCTCTGTGCTGTATTAATGTCTGTCAGATGTTGAATAGGGCGGGTAAGTGTAGGAACATGTTTGTATATTTCACTCAATATGAAGAAATTAAGCTTAAATATTGCTGATGCCCATTATTGATCAAAACATACTTGGTGCCGAGACATCACTTATTAGCGCGACTGTACATGTTGTTATGTTTAAAAAAATATATATATCTTTTTAACTGTCTAGATGGTGTAATGGTTCGAGTGTTTAAGATCTGCATGTGGTAACCCAGGTTCGAATCCTGGGAATATCACATGCTTTCATTAATTTCATTGGGAGATGTTTGGTGTTGGGAGTGAAATAAATAAATTATATTATTCCTCAATTTACTCTAGTCTGTGGCAATAATGGATAAACAATTACAGACAACAAGTATTGTATTATGTGACTAAAATGGTACCCTCGATATCAAAGGAACACAATAATAGAGTACCATGCCACATAAATAAGGATGGATTCCTCGTGAAGTTATTAATACCTCACATCACAGTCACTTAAATTTAACAATAGTTTTCCAAAAGCCTCATTGACCAAAGTGTACAGTCGAGAGAAAAAATGGCAATGCATACACATGAATCAGCATCAAAGCTTTATTATATCCCAGATGCTTCAGAATTTGGTAGTAAAGATTCAAATATATGCTCAGGAATGTATGTATGTATGTACGTACTGTATGTATATACTCAGGCACATACCCCATTGATGGAGGTGGCCGATTCGAGACAGGGCCCGAACAGCAATAACATTCAAGGGTTCTAATTCTCAGGGGCCAGGACCACTTTTGCATTCCCTCGCCCCTAACTCTGTTTCGATGAGTAGGAGAATTTTGCAAGGGGAGGAGGATTCCTAGCCTCCTGCCCCCAGGAATGTACATTAACGATATAAATAAGACATAATATGTAACGAGGCGCCCGAGAAAGAAGTGTAGAATGATGACCCTTTGATGTAAACCACAAGCAAAACATTGTCAATACATATGCTCCTCCTCAAATTATTCTTTTAATCTGTGACTCCATACATTTATTGTGGTACAGTATATATAAATAGTTCTGGTTTTGCAACAGTTTACCAAATTTAGTTGTTGGGCCGGGATGGAATACTCCACCACCTCCGACTATTCAGTAACGACACACCAATGCTTTTTCCCACCTAAATTTTTCTGCAACTTTTGTAAGAACGGTCACTTGAATACAATCTACATACAAATAACTTTTTCTTGCGACTTGAGTTTGTTAACTTCTGAATTTAACTTCTATAAGAAATCTGTCACTGAAGCTACCTTCAGACTAGCTGATGATACCAGTACAAAATAGTCCTTAACAAGTTGCCAGAAAAAAGTTGATGGGATTAAAGCGGATATGAATCTGTCTAAACTCACACTTTGGGCTCCCGACTAGCAGCTACATTCTAGTCTCGTACTTGCTACAAAACTCATTTATAAAACAAGTGATGCGAGGGGAATTGAACAACCCCCTAACATGTGACGAGTTAAGCTTGCCGGCAGCTGTAGGCCATTTCCTTGTTTCCGGTGAAGCTTGTCCTTATCATAATTTCTCCACCATAATGTTACGACTGTTGACCAGACCATTTCAACCAGTGCCAGACAATTTAACCAGTAGACCATTTCAACCAGTGCTAATGGGCCAGGGGGAATATTGGTACCATCAGATTGGACTTTCAGAACGGTAACGGCTCTTTTAGTTTATTCTAGCTATAATATGGAGTTTTATGCAGCGTACAAAGGATCTGTGGTAGTTATGCAGCGTACAAAGGATCTGTGGTAGTTATGCAGCGTACAAAGGATCTGTGGTAGTTATGCAGCATACAAAGGATCTGTGGTAGTTATGCAGCGTACAAAGGATCTGTGGTAGTTATGCAGCGTACAAAGGATCTGTGGTAGTTATGCAGCGTACAAAGGATCTGTGGTAGTTATGCAGCGTACAAAGGATCTGTGGTAGTTATGCAGCGTACAAAGGATCTGTGGTAGTTATGCAGCGTACAAAGGATCTGTGGTAGTTATGCAGCGTACAAAGGATCTGTGGTAGTTAAAGGGTTACTTGAGATAGTGTGTAGTCCTTTAATTGATAGATTCTTCTTATACTGACTAAAATCATCTAATGGTAGCCAGAATAAATTAATAAGATAACCCCTCCCCTGGAATGATATATTATAAACGACATGACAGATATCTTATTGTTGTGGAAATGCTATATTGATACGATATCCTTTAACTACGAGTTCCCATTTCAATTAATAGCCACTTATTGCAGACTATGCTGAAAGTCTAACCTCCGTGGATGGTACCGGTACGGATTGGTTATATTTATAGATCTGGCCTATCACATAATGTATGTATGTATGTATGCATGTATATGCTCAGGCCCAATCCACACTTTTCCTATTTTTATTTTTATTTTCTATTTTACTCTATTTTATTATTATTATTTTTCTTTTCTTGGGGGTGGCCGACTCAAGACAGAGCAAGAACAGGGAAAACACAAGACAGAACAACGAACAGACAAAACATGAAATTCACACACATCTAGGTCACCCAGGAGAACACCCAGAGACCAGGGTCACCGAGGTCGCTCTAGCACTCCCCCGGCCCCCGACCACCCGGAGAGGCTCCGATCTCGGCAGGCAGACATGCAGCGGAGCCAAAGCCACAAGCCCGCCCACCACACTTCCAGGCGCACCTTTCATATTAATCGTCTCCCCCAGCCAGGCGCCTGATGGACTATTATCTAGTCCAACTTGCGCCCGACCCCTTCCCCCAAATGACCACGTGTTCACTCAACTATTCACAAGCATTCCTGTTTATTACCACTTCCTTTGCCTGAACTATAGTCATTCCTCTATCATCCAAAGCTTGTCTTACACAGTCTCTCCATCTCAATGGGGGTCTTCCTGCCCTTCTATCTCCCCTTGTATCTGATTCACATATTCTCTTTGTAAGCCTTTCATCTCCCATTCGTTCAACATGATCATACCAGCTCAGCACCCTTCTGTCCACTCTGGCTGACAAATGTTCCTGTTGCCCCACTCTCCTACGTATCCCTTCATTCCTCAATCCGTCTCTACGAGCAACTCCACACATACTCCTCAAGCAGCTCATCTCCATCACATCCAGCTTTCTTCTCTCCTTTTTCTTCAGAGCCCATGTCTCAGCCCCATACATCACTGTTGGCACAACAATTCCTCGATACATTGTACTTTTTACTTTCATTCCGAGATTTCTGGTCTTCCACATACAGTACTTCCCATTGCTCCGAAAACCTTCCTTCCTTCACACACTCTCTGTTTTACCTCCATTTCCATACCTCCACTCCTGCTTATCGTTCCTCCTAGATATTTAAAACACTCTACTTGTTCCAATATTTCCCCATCCAGCCTCACATCTAGATTCACCCTACAATCACCCCTATTACACACCATTACTTTACTTTTATTGACGTTCACCTTCAGTTTCCTCCTCCCACAAACCACTCCAAACTCTTTGACTACCCTCTGCAATTTCTCCTCAGAATCCGCCACCAATGCTGTGTCATCAGCGAACAGCAACTGATTCAACTCCCAATCTCTACCATTTTTTCCTACTAAACCCAATCCTCTTCCCATAGTTCTCATTTTCACCTCCCTCACCAGACCATCCATAAATATATTAAACAGCCATGGTGCCAATACACAACCCTGTCGTAAATCTACCTTTACCTCAAACAATTCACTCGACTCCCCATTTCCTATTCTAACACATGCTCTGCTACCTTCATAAAAACTCTTAACTGCTTTTAACAAATTTCCTCCAATTTCATAAATCCGTAACACCTTCCACATTGCTTCACAATCCACACGATCATACGCTTTTTCCAAATCCATAAAATCCCAAAATATCTCCTTATGCTTCTCTAAATACTTCTCGCATAACTGTCTTACTGCAAACATCTGATCCACGCACCCTCTTCCCCTCCTAAAACCGCACTGTTCTTCTCCTATTGCCACTTCACATAATAGCTGGGGTTATGGTATGCTAGGTTGGGTGTTTTAGTTGGTACTGGTTTGGTTAGCTCTGGTCAAGATCTATTGGCCGAGTCGCCCGGAAATCCATACAAGTACAGTATCACAAAAACTATAATTTGTACATTATCACTGAAAAAAAATCAGCATGAACATTCATTTAAATTTGCAAAATTTAAATATATAAGTAAATAATATTAATAAGTTCTTGTTAAATGATATACAGTACAAAATATATTTCATAAATATTGCATTGATCTGCACTCTGTGCAGCAAATAATTGAAGATTATAGGAAATAGATATTATTAACCCGCTGAGTACCAGCTAAATATTAATAAATGTACCACCCAGGACCGGCTGATTCTGAAATTTTGTTTTATTCCAGAAACAATAGCGAATGGGTTAGGAATGAAGGAAAAACAAAAACAAAATTTGCATCAAAAAGCGCAAAAAATGGTCCTACAGAGCCCCCGAAAACGGATTTTACAAGAGTAAAAAATTGAAGGCAATTTCCCCCAAAAAACAGGTTTTTGCGCGCTCACGCGCACGCGGTTGGACTTTGAGAGTTTTCAATCATCGGTATGGGTGCGTGGGATACTTACACAGTTCCCATACAAATCTGAGCCCTTGGGGTTCCATAGGACCGGAGTAATTAGGACCGGACCGGCCAGGACGCAAACCATGCGTCGCTGGGGTTTAGCGTTACATACATTGTGGACGCAAACCCTGCGTCGCTGGGGCTCAGTGGGTTAACTATCAATATGATCACAGAGATACTTAAAATTTGTAGTCTGGCTTTGTTAACCAACGTACAAGTCAAAATGATCACAAGTGAGAGAAGATGCAAATTGACCACTTGCGAGTTTCATTCTATAAGGAAGTTGGAGCTGTAGACATCGATATTTAGCAGAATTACCAGCTATAATACGGTTTTAGTAAATTTATAAATACATAAAACCAAATTCAACCTACTATTTATCTATCAGAAACCTACATAATGACTGTATTTGTGTTTTAATATAGATGTTTACAGGCCGAACTTCCTTATAGCCTAAAACTCGCAAGTGCTCAATTACTGATCCCCTAAGGTGTTACTTCTTTTGTATCTCCTTCCACTTGCGGCCATTTTTTTTGGTATCATAGGTCATATTGGTTAGCAAAGACGGGCCTACTGTAGGTCAATAAGATTTTGCACTGTTAGAAAGAGATCACTGGAGATCTTTAAATTTACAATGACAGAGTACTAATGTGATCATGGCAGAGTGTGAGGTTATATATGTAATGTTGTTGTCATTTGTTTGTGTGTCCGTAATTGTCAACTGAGGGCAACATGTGATATTTGTTTGTGTGTCAGTAATTGTCAACTGAGGGCAACATGTGATATTTTTAGTCAGTTACTCCTTTAACATCCATAACACCTGTCGCCATCGCATAATGATTGTGCTCTTTTATTTATAAATTATTAATTTTACTTAATACGTTGTTTCCACATAGCGATTTTGATTAGTTGTTTTGTCTTTTTACTGTGTTCGTATATGTTTTGGTTTGTTTATTTTGCAAGTTTTACATTATAATAGTCACCATTTGTCCCATGAATCACCAGTGTGAATTCATAACCAACAATAAACTAGTTCTTTCTAAAAGTGTTCAAGTCTGCCGTAATGCTTGGATGGTATAATCGGTTATATTTCAGCCGATTGTAAATTGATAACTTGGCAACTGATTTCACATTACTTGATGAAAAAATATGAAACTACTGTCTGTGTCATATTAATGAAAAGTTATCAAAATTAATAACATACAGTATTTCGCTTCAAATTCCTTGTAATAGCCGATTATTCAAAATAAGGACATGAATATTTACCGTCAGAAATAAACAAGAGTATAGTGTGGAATATAATGACATTTATGATGAGCGATATTACAGAACTCAAGCTAATTCTAAAAGGGGCTCAATGGTCTGGAGACTAACCACATTCTCTGAGGACAAAGCAATTTTTAAACTTGTATTCTTTTATTTAATAATTTTCATTTTAGTAAGCGTTGTTTCCACATAGCGATTTTGATAATTTAATTTGACTTTATATTGTCCTTGTCCCAATTTTGGTTTGTTTAGTTTACAAGTTTTACATTTTAAATTGTATGTATTTATATATGTATGTAGAAACAGTGAGATGCACTGAGGGCTATGCCCGAGTAATGTGACCTTAATCATATCCTTCATAGCAAAAAAAAAAAAAAAAATAGTGACGGGTATGTCGAGTATGTTGACTTTCTAGGAGAAATAAAGACTATAATGCAGTGACGACTTGACAATTGTGGACATTAAAGCATGATATTGTACTTCTTTGAACTGTTCTATACTTACTGAAAGTAACAGCTGCAAATATAAGGGAAGTACGTCAACTAGTTACAGTACTAGCATATGATGAAGTAAATCCTGAAAGTCCATTATAGATATACTGTAGAATGAAAATAATGTATATAGAGGAAGGAAACTGATAATTGTTTGACTGCCATCCAAACAAACCTAGCAGAGATCAAGAAAGCATGAAACTGACTCAAATAGTATCCACAGAGCAAAATTCTTTACAAATCTCCAAGCAGCTATCAGATAAAATATTATTGAATAGACTCGAACATTATACAAAGGATAGAAATTACCAAATTTTCATATAGCCTTCAGACTAATTTAGCACAGTTCAAAGAAGTACTACAGCCAAAAGAGTGACCTAAAGGGACTAGACGACAATGTGTTTACAAACCATATGGATCTTCCGGCGGCAGACAGGGCACGGCTTATCGGTGTTGCGGAGACGGTTGGCACAGGGGACACAGGTGGCCTGGTGGGAGACGCGGCCGTGGATGATGGATGCGTTCTTGGGCCGCAAGTAACATATGGTGCAGATTTGCGACGGGTCCAGTTCTTCTATAGCAAAATACGTCACTTCTCGGGTGATCGATCGCGGAATAGGTTCTACCTTGATCGATCGCGGAATAGGTTCTACCTTGCCGAGAGAAGTTAACAGCTGTCCGCACTCCGAGGAATTCAGCCAATCCTTGCCAGCCGGATTCTCCAGTAGTTCCTTGATTTTGGTTCCAATGTCGCTCAAATTCTTATCTGGCTCCACTCCAGACCGCCTCCGTTTTCTTGACTTAATTTCCTCTGGGCTTTTAGATTTTCGTTTTCTGCCGCTACCACTGCTGGCTTGGTCCAGTTGTGCACTGGTCCTAAGTTCTTCCATACTGGTACTTTTGGTACTCAGCGGTTTGACTGTAAAAGCGGCTTGTTTGTCCTCCTCGGCCAAGGTTACTTCACAGGCGCTCATCTTTTCCAGGAAATCCTGTGAGGAGGCGATGCCAGAGTCCTGCGAGGAGGTATGGTAGAGGGCACATGTGCGATCAGGGGACGCACAGCCGAATGACACCGTGGAGGCGTTCGAGGTGGTACGGGGCAACTCACATGAGTCCAGGACACTGTCGGCGGTGGAGGAAGTGGTGGAGAGGGAACGGACGGGTGGTGGAGGGTGGGTGTTGGTGGTGGAGAATGATGGAAGATGGGTAAATTCAATTAAGTTGGAGGCGGTTGAGGGAGGCGTGGATTCAGGGGATATTAGGACTTGGGAATTGTCAAGGAATTCAGTGGATGTGGATGCTATAGGGAGAATGGATGTAGAAGGTAAGGTAGTGGCGGAGGACGTGGTGGTGGTGGAGAGGGACTGGATGGCAGAGAAGTTGGTGGGATTGGGTGCGACGAGGGATGGGAGAACAGGTCGAGTACCGGCAGAGGTGGTGGCCGTGGAAGGATTTAGTCTGGCTAAGAGAGGTGGAGTGAGGGTGGAAGTAGCAGTTGGGGTGGTGAAAGTAACAGACGCAGAGGAGAGTGAATGTGTTGTAGGATTAGTGGAAGTAGAAGTAGAACAGGATGGTGGAGATATTGTTGTGGGGATAGTACTAGTGGTGAAATTAACAGATGTAGAGGATGGTGAAAGTGTTTCAGACATGGTGGGAGTGGAGAAATTAACAGGCTCAGAGGAGGTTGATGAAAGTGTTTTAGAGACGGTGGCAGTGGTAACAGATTTTGAAGGCTGTGATGCGAATGTTCTAGAGGTGGTGATATCAATAGACTCTGAGGATGGAGGTACAAGAGCTTTTGAGGACATGGCTGAGATATTCTTCTCATTGCCACTCCCCTGTTCCTGGTCGGACATGACGGAAAGGGTTCTCTTGCGTTGGTTCTTCTTCTTGGGTCGGGGCTTACGTTTGCGATGGCGGGGGCGCTGTGGTAGCCAGTATTTTCGAATCTGAAACAAACAGTAATATTAAACCTATGTTTCTTGATCTGAAACAAACGGTAATATTAAACCTGTTTCTTAATCTGAAACAAACGGTAATATTAAACCTGTTTCTTAATCCGAAACAAACGGTAATATTAAACCTGTTTCTTAATCTGAAACAAACGGTAATATTAAACCTGTTTCTTAATCTGAAACAAACGGTAATATTAAACCTATGATTTTAATTTTAACGTAATAAACTTTCCTTTCCCAAGTAGTAATATCGATAGTAAAATAACTTATAATTGTTTTTATTCCCAATTAATAAGATTTTGTAAAATCTGCACTAAAGTAGATGACTTTTGGGCTAGAGCTAGGTTACTATACAGACTCTTAGTGGACAGAGGTTTTGAGGCAAGTAAATTGTTCCATAAATTTAATCTTTTTAGGGTCAATTATTGTGACTGTATTCTAAAATTTGACATCAATAATTTTAATCAAGCATTTTTAACTTGAAGTTTCTTGTATAACCTCTGCTTACTTTGTGTCTGTATTTATTGTTTATCTTTCTCTTTTTCTATTATTATTATTAATAATATTAATATTGATGATTTTTTAAATTTATTGTTCTTGTTAAAAGAGTACTCTTTGTTTAAATCTGTTGTTACTTCATATTTTGTAATTATTTGTCTTTATATTATATGTATTCATTGTCGATAGTATCAATTGCTTACTTTTGCGATTTCCTTAGTTTATTTGTGCTATAAATGTAGGTTATTTGTAGGGTAGTTATTGATAGGGGTCACTTGAGGCATGCTATGCTTACAGGTACCTACCCGATAGCACTATCGTTAGTGAGTGCTGTACTGTATTTTATATATTATTTTGTAATAGTATAGATATCTTATCAATATTTGTATTTTGTACTATTTTAATGTCTTGTCATGTTGCAAATTTGATTTTAAATAATATTTTGACATTTAACATATAGTTTCTTTATTCATGCAGAGTTTAGTAAAATTTGCCAGAACGTCCCGGACTTCCCAAACTTGACTACTTCCTTTAACGTGACGATAGTGCGTTGTTATATGTGCGATTAGTTTGCTTGGGAAACAGATTAACTTGCTCATGTAGTAATGTACACCCTATGTGGTGGATTGTGTTCTTTTATTTAATAATTTTCATTTTAGTAAACGTTGTTTCCACATAGCGATTTTGATAATTTAATTTGACTTTATATTGTCCTTGTCCCAATTTTGGTTTGTTTAGTTTGCAAGTTTTACATTTTAATTTAAAAATTAATTGTAGTTTCTTTATTCATACAGAATTTAGTAAATTTTACCAGAACATCCCGGACTTCCCAAATTGACTAATTAATTCCTTGAATGTGAAGATAGTGTTGTTATATGTGCGATTAGTTTGCTTGGGACAGATTAACTTGCTCACATAGTAATGTTCACCCTATGTGGTGGATTGTGTTCTTTTATTTATAAAATATTATTTTGCATAAGCGTTGTTTCCAAATAGCGATTTTGATGAATTGTTTTGTCTTTTTACTATGTTTGTCCAAGTTTTGGTTTGTTTATTTTGCAAGTTTTACATTATAAAAGACTGCAGACTATCTCATTTAATCCATTTAGATACCATATATCCTTCCACATTCTACAACCCAACCCTGCTACATAAAATGTATTATGTATGTCATGCATGGCTGTATCTAGTAATTTAAAAGTTTAGAAACAGCCAAGCATGTGCATTTTGAGCAGCACCCCCACTAAAGTGTGTTCCCTGCCTAGCCTAATTAACTTCATCAGCAGCCGCCGCTCACATGGGAAACTAACCATATGCATCCTATTTATGGCTGGGATTGTAATAAAATCAAGTTGATCTACTAAACCCAGCACTACTTGAAGACTAATGTACTTCAGAGAGTGTAGAGTATAAATGGTACTGACCTTCCAGCACTTGGCACAATACCGCACCATAGGTGTATTCTGTAGCCCACACCCCAAACAGTGCCAGTGTGAACCCCTCAGGTCCGGGTCATCAGCGCTCTGATCGTCATTGTCAGAATTGTCAGCATCCTCCCCGCTAGATGCCTGCGCCAGTGTATATAACAACACTGCCACACCCACGTCCTGTAAAACACATATCAATATGTAAATTAAAATGTAAAACTTGCAAACAAAGTCAAACCAAAACTGGAACAAAGACAATATAAAGTAAAAACAACATATCAAAATTGCTATGTATATAACCCACCCTGGGGGGTTAAGGATACTCTGCTCTGTTACCCCTACCATAGGGTACAGTAATAAAAGTCCCCCCCCCCCCCAGTAATGTGGTCAAAATGGCAAGATATAACTACCTCCCACCTCAAAAAATCTCCCAGCCTGCAGAGGCTTGTTGCCAACTCTAGAGCAGTGCTCAAATGGTCGTGGTACCAGGCACTGGCAGTTACAAGGAAAGTATATTACTGACGGCTCTCTGCCATCGCTGGGACTGCAGGGAGCTGTCGCTGATACTGAACGGGTTAAAGGCAGAGTGCAAAATGAATATTCTCCCCGTCTTCAAATGAGTGTGGTATGAAGCGACTAAAATTGGTTGGCCAGAGGTGACTGGCTATAAATATGCCCGATGTTTTACTCCAAGCCACCAGTGTACTGAATCTATCCTTCCCAAATTGACTAATTCCTCGAGTATGATGCGAGTAAGTTTATATATAAGCGACTAATTTGATTGGGACCCAAATTCACTTACTCATAAAGTATTTACCTAATTGTAGTTTACAGGAGTTGAGCTAAGCTCGTGTTGTCCCGTCTCTCAGTCTACTTTCATCCAATTTTTCCTTGAAAATATGGATGTTCCTTGCCCCTACCACCTCTATGTAGTTTTATATTCTTGTACACTCTACCCTCGGTTTAACAGACCTCGATACAACGGATTTCGGATTTAACGGACTCAGTCTGTAAGCGGACAATCCATCTGGACCGGACCAAATGTCCGGTGCTGGATAATTTGTCCACTAAGTGGCAGGGCGAGTGACTCTTAGGCCTAGGCCTAGGCTATAGATACTCACAAAACCTCAACTGAGCTGCTTGGATAACGAGAATATCCCAGGTATATTTAATAAACGTATATTAACCAAGTAATCTTGACCAAACCGATTCATCTCTCGTGTAATGCTTTGTTTACACTTTACTGGTCTGACGAACGATCCGCCACACACACACAGTGACTACGGGTCCAAAACTACTTTTATTATTAGCTAGCCAGACCAAGAAATGGTCTAACCTAGCTTAGATAATATATCAGGAGGCAAAAATAACTTTTACCTTGTGAACTACCGGTACTTTTATTTATTTTGCTCAATCGAAAAACACTTGATATAGCCTACAGGTAGAACATTCTAGTCTTCACCATTCACAAGGTAAAAGTTATTTTTGCCTCCTGATATATTATCTAAGCTAGGTTAGACCATTTCTTGGTCTGGCTAGCTAATATTAAAAGTAGTTTTGGACCCGTAGTCACTGTTTTTTTTTTTTTTTTTTTTTTCTATATTCCAACTTACTTCCTCTCGGGAATAAGCTGAGAGCCTTAACATTCACCGCTTTACAATGAACAGTGAAGCCCGTGAGGTCTTGTTCCAGTCTAGGGAGTGAGACATTTGAAGCACGTAGAGTACAACGAGCACCTGCCATCTTGCCTTCACATGAGGCACGGTGCTCACTCATGGCCCGAAACGACCCCATCTCTGAAGCCACCTCGTTCCCGTGCTTCACTGTCTCACCCCCTACACTCGGACTCTCACACTTACACACACACACAACGCCACCTGTTGAGCAGATAACTCACCAGGCATTGCACCCCTATAGCATATTTTGAATATGGGAATATTCATACAGTGCTATTTAATCAGGGAACAATGAGGGTATTTTATTGACGTTTCGGTGGGCTTGTGGTAATGCACTGATGCTAGGTACAGCACAAATTTCATCCCAATAATATCTTTCCATTGATACACCTAATTGTATTTACCTTATTGTAGTTTACAGGAGTTGAGCTAAGCTCGTGTTGTCCCGTCTCTCAGTCTACTTTTTATCCAATTTTTTCTTGAAAATATGGATGTTCCTTGCCCCTACCACCTCCTCCTCCAGCCCATTCCATTTGTCAATACATCTATAGGGGAAGCTAAACTTCCTGATATCGTTCTTGCAGGTAGGTCTTTTTACTTTGTAGCTGTGGCCTCTAGTTATTCCTGTATCCATAATTAATATATCCTCCCTATCCAGCCTCTCCAGCCCCCGGGTGCATTTGTACATCATTATCATGTCTCCCATCTCTCTCCTCTCTTTTAAACTCGGTAGATTTAATTTGTCTAGCCTCCCTTCATATGGCAGTTCTCTGAGACTTGGAACCAATCTAGTAACTGCTCTCTGGATTCTTTCTAACTTGTGAATATGCTTCTTTAGATGCGGGGACCACACCACTGCTGCATACTCCAATCTTGGTCTAATCATCCTCTTCATAATTTTCGCTACCATGGTCTCATCCAAGTAGTTCAGGGCAACTTTCATATTCCCGGCCATTGCATACATTCCGCTAAAGAGCTTGTTAATATGTTTCTCTGGCAACAAATTATCTTGTATAATCAACCCTAAATCCTTTTCTTTTTCGGCCTTGCTAATTATATTATCTCCCATCCTGTACTCCCAATTTGGTCTATTCACACTTCTTCCCATATTTAACACATGGCATTTACTTATATTAAATTTCATTTTCCACTTGGTGCTCCATTCATATATTTTATCTAAATCCCCTTGCAGCTCCTCACAACTACTTTTATTTGTTATTTGTCTCATAATTTTTACGTCGTCTGCAAACATTGACATGTAGGAATTTATGCCTATCGGCAGGTCATTCACGTACATAAGGAACATGAGAGGTGCCAACACAGATCCCTGCGGCACACCACTCTCAACTTTCCGCCACGATGAGTAAGTTCCTCTAATGTTGATCCTCATTTCCCTATCTGTTAAATAGCTCTCCATCCATTTCAGCAAACTCCCCCTGACACATCCACGCGTCTCAAGCTTAGATAACAATCTCTTATGTGGTACCTTATCGAATGCTTTGGAAAGGTCTAACTAGACGCAGTCCACCCATCCGCCTCTTTCTTGGAGTACATCTATCACCCTACTGTAATAACATAGCAAACTGGTAACACAAGATGTCCCTTCTCTGAATCCATATTGCTTTGGGGTTATTATCTTCTTTCTCTCCAACATTTTCATCCATCTCTTCCTAATTAGCTTTTCACAAATCTTGCATACAATACTAGTAAGTGAAACTGGTCTATAGTTTAGAGGGTCCTCAGGGTTTCCATTCTTGTATATCGGGATGATATTAGCTCTTTTCCATTCAACAGGAACCTGTCCTTTATCTAAGGAAGCTTGAATTATGTCCCTCACTGGCTCCACTAATTGCTCTGCACACTCCTTTAAAACCCAGGCAGACACTTCATCCAGTCCCATAGCTTTCCTTACTTCAAGTCCTCTCATCGCAGATAACAGCTCATCTCTAGTTATTTCAATCTTACTAAGACCACTCTCCAGTACTCCCGCCTGTGGTTCGTCAAAACCTTCCTCTCTAGTAAAAACTGACCCCAATTTGTTATTCATTACCTCACACATGTCCGATACATTTTCATACGTCCTAGCATCAACTCTTAATTTAGTCATTTGTTTCTTTACCTTCAACTTACTGTTTATATATTTATAAAATAATCTAGGGTCACTTTCACATTTATTTACTATGTTCTTCTCATAGTTCATTTTAACTTGCCTAATTATGTTAACATATCTATTCCTCTCCTGTTTATATTTATTCCGATTACTCTCAGTGTTCCTTCTTCTTAATCTAGCCCAAGCTGCATCACGCCTACCCAAAGCTCTTTTGCATTTCAAATTAAACCAATCTTTCTGCTTAGTAAAATTTCCAGTTTTATATCTTGGGACAAACAGATTGGTTCCTACTCTATAAATTTCGAGGAATCTACTATATTTACCTTGTACGTCCCGTTCCTTCAAAATAAGATCCCAATCTACTCCCTCTAAATATCTTTTCAAGGATACATAATCAGCTTTACTATAATTTAATCTGTCATTTATGTAGCTATTGTCTAATCTATTGGCATTACTCGAGGTCAACTTCCATTTTAGTAATAGGTGATCACTTTTACCTACAGGACATAAATAGTTTATATCACTAATTTCGTGAGGATCTTCTGTAAAAATCAGATCGAGTTTAGAAGGTTCGTTATTACCCCTCATTCTTGTATTTTCCTTCACATGTTGTGCAAGTACATTTTCCGTAACCAACTCCACTAGCCGACTTCCCCAAGATCTCTGATTTGGCCCTGCATCTCCCGATTCCCAATCAACCTCACTACAGTTGAAATCTCCTACCAAGATCAATCGATTCTTCCTTAAAAGCAATCTTCTCAACGACTGAATCATATCCTCTACCATCTCCTCAAACTCCAACTCCCTCCATGCTCTGGTCTTTGGTGGCATGTAAGCTACTGCTATGTCTAGCTTTTTTCCTTCTATAGCATTGAGTTCAACTGCCATTATTTCTGCCTTGTCATTATTTAAGTCCACGTGCTTTGCGGTCATAGGGTTCTTAACTAATACTGCCACTCCACCTCCCCTTTTACCCTTCCTATCATATCTCCATATATTATATCCTTCACTAAACACTATGTTGCTGTCAAAGTCCTGGTTCAGCTTTGTCTCCGTCAAACAGACTATCTGTGGTTGATCTTTTCTTAATATATCATCTAACTCTACCTTTTTACTGTTTATTCCATCTATATTAGTGTAGTAGCACAGTATATTTGAATCCACCTCCTTGTTTCTCTTCCCTCTCTGCCTCCTACCAGGTTCACCTCCTCCTCCATCCCTTCCCTGACCCAGTTCCACCTCCCCTGCTAATTCTATTCTCCTCCCCCTCCCACACCCCCTCTCTCTCCCTCTGTTCCACCTTTTCCACCACATCCTGACTCTCTCTCCGGTCCCCTGCTCCCTGCATTATCTCTCGCTCCGTCTCCATGCTGACTTTGTACTTGTCTCTCTGTCTCTTTCCCCATCACTCCTCTTACTTTCGGTTCTTGGTGGCTCCTGATGTACCACTTCCTTACTTTTCTCTTCCCTTATTCTCCAAAAAAAAATCTTCTTTTGCTCTTCAGACAACTTTCCATTCTCTTTATCAGCCTTAGCTTGGAGTTCCCTTAACTGTTCTCGTTCTACACTTAGGTCCTTTTTTACCCTTATATGATTCAGCTCTGTCGAATTTAATTTCCAGCTCACATTGGCTACTGCTTCTGCTGTCGATCTAAACTTTAGTTCCACTCTTAGTGGTCTCATCTCGCCCTTCTTATATTTTCCTAACCTTCTCACCTCCTCCAATTCTTTTACCCATCCATAACCCTCGTCTAAGTTGTTGTTGTTGTTGTTGTTGTTGTTTTTCCCCAAGCTGCCTGGCCGAACAGCCCCAAGGTCCCGAGCAAGGCCAAGGCCACAACCGAGCGCCCCCACAGAACCCTCCCCGCCGACCACAATAAAGCTTGGGTGACCGAAGCCACTCCACGGCGGGGAGCTGAGGAGGGTGCGGAAACGCCCGGGAAACCAAAGCCCCACCCAGGGCCCTGTGCCCCTCAGCAATTATGAAGAGAAAGTTGATGGGCAAAGGAAAGATGTGACGCTTTGGCTTCCAATCTTGGTAGATTAGGAGGTCAATCCACGCAAGAGACGCCGTCACTTGAGATCTAGAAAATATATAAGTAAAAGGAACAGTCAGAGTAAGCTATGGGTATGGCAGAGATCGCTCAGTTCTCACACTGATAGACCAGCCCATCACCACATGACTAGAACCCAATCCTCTCAGCATCAGCTAGGAAAGGCCCTAGAAAGCCGCCTTTGGCGGGGGGATAGCTCCCCTATTTCAACCCTTTTCGGGGTTGGGCACCCGCCCATACAAGCTAAGTCTAAGTAATCCAGTATCCCCTTGACTTTCACAACATCCCTTTCCTTTCTTACCTTCATATCTGCCAGGTGCTCTTCCACATCTCCAAAGATTACTACACTTACTATGTGTGTGTGTGGGTCTCGTTTGTCAGACCAGTAAAGTGTAAACAAAGCATTACACAAGAGATATGAATCGATTTGGTCAAGATTAGACCTACTTGGTTAATATAAGTTTATTATATATAGCCTACCTGGGATATTCTCGCTATCCAAGCAGCTCATTTGAGGTTTTGTGAATATCTATAGCCTAGACCTAGGTCTATTAATAGATTTCCGGCCCCCTTATATGAATACAATACCCAGCAACGTATTTTTTCATGCAACGGACTAGTAACGGTCCCATTTAGTCCGTTAAATCGAGGTTCGAGTGTATTTCAAAATTATATTGGGCTAAATCACTATTTCCACATAATGTAGTGATTTTGATAAACGTTCTTTTGTCTTTATATTGTGTCGTCCCTCTTTTGGTTTGTTTATTTTGCAAGTTATACATTAAAAGTTCAGAGCAGTGACTTAGCCCCACTAAAGAACTGGCATAGAGCATACAGAACGAGCTATGCTATCCTGGATGTATAGTGGTCGTTCGAATGGCACTGCCCATGGAGCCAGACAGAACAAACATCCTCTAGGCGGGTGCCCAACCCCGCAAGGGGTTGAAATAGGGGAGCTATCCCCCCACCAAAGGCGGCTTTTTAGGGCCTTTCCTAGCTTATGCTGAGAGGATTGGGTTCTAGTCATGTGGTGATGGGCTGGTCTATCAGAGTGAGAACTGAGCGATCTCTGCCATACCCATAGCTTACTCTGACTGTTCCTTTTACTTATATATTTTGTAGATCTCAAGTGACGGCGTCTCTTCCGTGGATTGACCTCCCAATCTGCCAACCTAGAGGTTGGTAGATTGGAAGCCAAAGCGTCACATTTTTCCCTTTGCCCCTAAACTTTCTCTTCATAATTGCGGAGGGGCACAGGGCCCTGGGTGGGGCTTTGGTTTCCGGGCGTTTCCGCGCCCTCCTTAGCTCCCCGCTATGGAGTGGCTTCGGTCACCCAGGCTTTCTTGTGGTAGGCAGGGAGGGTTCTGTTGGGGTGCTCAGAAATGGCTCGGGACCTTGGGGCTGTTCGGCCAGGCAGCCTGAGGAACAAGAACAACAACAACAACAAACATCCTCTCAGCTAGATATCTTAACCAGTATGTACGACAGTACTGCTGTTATACACAAACAGCACCGCAACCTCCACGTCACATACTAACCTCAATGATAGATTCAGCGCCTTCAGAGTAGTAGCGGTGCTCGTCGCTGGGGTTGTCGGACACCACCTCGTACTCCTCATACACCTCCTCTACTACATCCTCGTCATCGGTGTAATCAAACTCTGTGTTCCGACAGTACTCTAAAAACAAAGAAACAACATTGAGATATATAATATCAACATGGTAGAGGGAAATGACAATCGATCCTAACCTACAAAAACTTATCTGATAATTAGACGCGCCACGTACAAGCTTCTTGTGGTGACCACCGTCGGAAAATTGTCGCAGAACCCTAGGACAAGTGGTAATTTACTTGGTAACTTAACAATATAATAAGCTTCGTTTAAAAGACACTCCATTCACAAATGGTATTTTTATGGTATAACATATCTATTTGTGCACACACAATTAATATATATATCCACTATAACCCTATAATCATTACACATGGTGAAAAAAATAAATATATGAGAATCCACAAATTGCTTGCAAAGTATGAATGTTAACTTGATAAGCATTATAGAAATAGTATATATAATAAACACATGTTATAGTAGAATTGTTTACAGTGGAATAAGCTGCTGTCAGTAAGTTTAACTATAGTTAAAACTCACTAAACGTATGGACGCGTATTTATATGAGTATGTGGCAGGAATCCCCATAAGTCATCACTGCCGACGTACGATACACACTCTCCCCCACCCCTCACACTCACACGCGCGAGCAACCCACTGTCCTTTTCGTTTCCAAAAACTATATCAACAGCTTACTTAATTTTCCAGAACTTCTGTTGATTTCTTGTAAAAACTTATCATATTATGATAATACAAAGTATCAATTAACCCGGGAACTGCGGGGAGACTCTTATGAGTGAGTGAAAAAAAAAATCAACTTTTGACATCGAAAAAAAAAAAAAAAAAAAAAAAAAAAAAAAAAAATTGGCCCCTGGGCCATGCAAAATCTCAGTCCTCTACCTCCCCTCCTTCCCCACTTTCCTCCTCTCCTTCAGTTATCACCTATTTTCCCTGTTATTCCCTTATTTTGAGGTATATTTTCGTGCTAACATTAGCGAGTTGCAAGCAGGGTGTTGTCATCACTGATGGCAAGTGAGTGCAAGAGAGAGAGAGAGAGAGTATCGATCGACTGTGTCTCAGTGGCCTTGGGGGAAATTGGCGGGAAAGTAGCTTGCCTCACCCATACATTATACAACTCGCGGGCTATATCTCCGATTTTGACCATCCAAACTCTGTTTTCACTCGTTTTATTGTTGTTTCAGGTTAATACCTTTATAATCAACCCATAATAGGCGCATATGGATAAGTATTAATGCTATTAATGGCACAATGAATATTTTAGTGACGGAAACACCTCAAATAGGTCATTTAGGGTCAATTATTGTGACTGTATTCTAAAATTTGACATCAATAATTTTAATCAAGCATTTTTAACTTGAAGTTTCTTGTATAACCTCTGCTTACTTTTTGTCTGTATTTATTGTTTATCTTTTTCTTTTTCTATTATTATTATTATTATTATTAATATTGATGATTTTTTAAATTTATTGTTCTTGTTAAAAGAGTACTCTTTGTTTAAATCTGTTGTTACTTCATATTTTGCAATTATTTCTCTTTATATTATATGTATTCATTGTCGATAGTATCAATTGCTTACTTTTGCGATTTCCTTAGTTTATTTGTGCTATAAATGTAGGTTATTTGTAGGGTAGTTATTGATAGGGGTCACTTGAAGCATGCTATGCTTACAGGTACCTACCCGATAGCACTATCGTTAGTGAGTGCTGTACTGTATTTTATATATTATTTTGTAATAGTATAGATATCTTATCAATATTTGTATTTTTTACTATTGTTAATGTCTTGTCATGTTGCAAATTTGATTTTAAATAATATTTTGACATTTAACATGTAGTTTCTTTATTCATGCAGAGTTTAGTAAAATTTGCCAGAACGTCCCGGACTTCCCAAACTTGACTACTTCCTTTAACGTGACGATAGTGCGTTGTTATATGTGCGATTGGTTTGCTTGGGAAACAGATTAACTTGCTCATGTAGTGATGTACACCCTATGTGGTGGATTGTGTTCTTTTATTTAATAATTTTCATTTTAGTAAGCGTTGTTTCCACATAGCGATTTTGATAATTTAATTTGACTTTATATTGTCCTTGTCCCAATTTTGGTTTGTTTAGTTTGCAAGTTTTACATTTTAATTAATACGTCAGCACAGGGGGACGTTTCCAATTACCCCCATGCGCACTTCAGAGGTTAATAGAGCATACTTATATGAAAATATAATCATGCTTTTCGTGATATAGTAATAAAGAGTAAAGGAATGGCGAAATCCTAGAACGGCGAGGAGACCTGTTTACGGATAGAGATTTTGGTACCCTACAGGCAGCAAAATTGATAAGCTCGACTTGCCCGAGCAAGTCGACGCTCGACGCTCAAGACCAATATCTGGTAAAGCCAGTCTTATTTTATGGACTATTATAATATTCTACTCTACACGAGGTTTAAGCGCTATATAAAGTCAAACACTTCTAAGAAACTTACATTGGATGAATTATTTACTTCCTAAACCTCTGAATTATTGTTCCTTCCAACAACCAACCATACTCCTAAAATCGATTAATGAAATTTACAAACACATGTGGCAGTCCGTGGATTCGAACCCAGGATGCTCACACCGAAAATCAACACCTTATACATCGCACCACGAAGACAGTTAAAGGTTGGTGGACACTGCCTACGATTTATTATGCAACTTCGAATCCTGCATATCAATCTAAGCATGTACACACATCCCAACTGCAACTCACGTAGGCTATGCATATGTGAATGGAAAGAGCAATTAATGGGGCCTTAACCACTTCGAGGAATTGAAGCGATAATATATTTTGTACAAAGGTTTAGACATTCAGAGAAATCTAGTTTTATATTTACAAAGAGCGAATATGCTACAAACTAAACACACGAAAACTGCTTCAAAAATCATACTAATGGCTGCTAATAGTATATAACACATAATCTTGGTATATTTCTTTTTGACCTAATGAAATGAGATGAGAATGGTGAGATGGATGTGTGGGGCCAGGCTACAGGATAGAATAACAAATGTTGAGCTGAGGAGACGTTTAGGTATAAAGAGTATTAGCGAGGTGATGCGTACAAGTAGACTGGGATGGTATGGACATGTGGAGAGAATGGATGAACAAAATTGGGTGAAAAAATGCAGGTCTGTGATTGTGGAGGGAGCTGCACCAAGGGGTGGACCGAGGAAGACCTGGGATCGGACTATACGCGCCGATCTCAAATCCAAGAACTTGACAAGTGAAGCAGCCCTTAACAGGGTTGCCTGGAACGCCGCCATTAGGACAAGAGACTGAAACTGCACTTATGTGTGGAACACTCAGTCTTAAAATGTTATGTATGTATGTATGTACCTAAAAAATATTGTGGTTCGTCCCCAAAGCGACCATTCTCCATCTGGTGGTCACTCCAAGAAGCTTCTCCGTGGTGCGTCTAATTAGGATTTTGTTTTTTTTATAATTATACTGTACAGTATATGAAAAATTACTGAACTGTATTTCATTTGCAATCTGCCACTGACCTGTTTCATAGCCCTGCCAGCTGTATATAGATTCAACGTCGGATGAGCTCTCGGGCACCTTGGGGACCGGAATCTTCACACTGATGCCTGGGGCCCCTCCCCTTGATGGTCCCGGGGCTGTGTTGATGTTTGACGCCGAGTGATAAGAGAGGTTTGTGGTCCTAAAGGATCCTGTACTGGGGCTTATGCTAGAGGATAAAACAGAATTTGGGACTGAGGAAGGGTTAAGTGTTCTGGTCCCTAGACTGGGGTTTTGAAGGTAATTTTGTAATGCTAGACTGGCATTTTGGTGTAAATTTTGTAGTGCTAGACTAGGATTTTGGAGCGCTAAATTGGGGTGTTGTTGTGAACTTGTGAGCGTGTTTGTGGGTATGGAGGGAATAAGGGAAGATGGGGCCAGAGGGGAACTGTCATGTCTCGCTGGCACCGCGTTGTGATTAGTAACACCATTGGCTGTCTGAGGCCCCGCTGAACTGGCCCCACCAGACGCCAACGCCCCGCTGCTTCCTTGCCGGTACAAGAACACGCAGTTAGACAACAAGTACCTGCAATGGTAAAACATACATTGTATACTGTTATTGTATAATCTACCAGCATTATATTTACTCTGAGTATACTCAGTTTCATTTTATCTGATGGTAAATTGAATCCCTTAGCAGCTAATTTCTCGATACCGGTACTTAGTAGAAAAATATGAAACCACTATATGTCTCTGCATCATACTAAAACCAAGTTCATATAATTAGCACTATATTTCACTACAAACTCTTCAAAATAACAGAGAAACCTTAATGGGAACCGTCATTTGACTAGAAACAGGGTATAGTATCACATGTAATATGATGTTGTTGTTGTTGTTGCTGTTTCTCAGGCTGTCTGGCCGAGCAGCCCCAAGGTCCTGAGCAAGGCCAAGGCCATAACCGAGCGCCCCCACAGAACCCTCCCAGCTTACCACTAATAATGCCCAGGTGACCGAAGCCACTCAAAGGCGGGGAGCTGAGGAGGGTGCAAAAACGCCCGGGAAACAAAAGCCCCACCCAAGGCCCTGTGCCCCTCAGCAATTATAAAGGGAAAGTTGAGGGGCAAAGGAAAAATGTGACGCTTTGGCTCCCAATCTGCCAGGGTTGGCAGTTGGGAGGTCAATCCACGGAAAAGACGCCGTCACTTGAGATCTAGAAAATATATAAGTAAAAGGAACAGTCAGAGTAAGCTATGGGTATGGCAGAGAACGCTCAACTCTCATTCTGATAGACCAGCCCATCACCATTGTAATATGATGTTTAAATATATACCGGTATATGTTATATAAAACAAGTAAATATTAACCGCTTGACTGAAAAACACCTTTCCTGAGTTAAATAAAATGGTCTACAGTTAACAAGGATAAAACAAAAGGGATCATTCAAATTAAGATACTCAAGGTATCAGAGGTTTGCATCCTTTACTTAATAATAATAATAATAAGCATGTTACTTATTTCTCATAAGCGCCAATTTTTCCGAAGAATTCACTAGCGCTCGAAAAGAGAAAGAAAAAAGAACAAAATCAATGCATCAAAAGAAGGCTTATATACAACACACATTTAACAATCACTAGCAGTGGCAAAATAGCCTAAACTCTATAGCCATCTGTCATGACACCTCTCTCAAGATCATAGCTTCTCTCAAAGAGAAAAGTCTTAAGTTGTCTCTTGAAGCATTCAACAGAACTCAGTTGTCTCATGGACAGCGGCAACCTGTTATACAACCTCGGAGCCATGTAGGAGAATGACCTCTCAAAGAAAGAAGACTGCTGGAAAGCCCTTGGTTCATCAAGACGAAAAGGGTCATTGTCATGACGCACAACTACACCATGGTGTGCCGGTGGGCGCCTGAGCAGCTCCGCAAGGTACCTAGGCTCACCAAATTTGAGAACCTTAAAAGTCACCAAACACAACTTAAATTCTATTCTTGCTCTTACTGGCAGCCAGTGCAGTTCTAGGTGGAACACCAAAAATTAGTCTTGCGGCCCTGTTAAGAACAGACTGAACTTTCTTCAAAATATAATTTGGAAGACCCACCAACAGGGCATTGCAATAATCAACACGAGAGAAGACCAATGAGTGAACCAACGTCAGGAGGCAACGTCTGGTTATAAACGGCTTCACCAAATAGAGATTTCTGATGTGCAAGTAACAACTTTTAACTATCTGGTTTACATGCTCTTTGAAATCTAATCGGGAGTTCACATATACACCCAGATTTCGAACAGAGTTGGCCGGTCGCAGCTGAGATCCACCCACATTGATGGAGATACTTTGATACTTTACTAACCTCCATTTACCAAAAGTTTACTGAAAATCATACGAGAAATCAGCTTCTGCTGCATGGAAAAAAAAAAATACTGTAACAGTACAGATATACTTTTGATGGACACAATGGAACTAACCTGACGTGATCGAAGTGGAAGCGGTTGACCTTGAGGGCGTGCCTGAGCGGGTCGTTGTCACAGTTGACCCAGAGGTGGTTCCGGGAGTCAAACAGATGCTTGCGACTGTACAGGTATGCCTTTAACTGGCCCAAGATCTGGAGGACATAATTATACAGGTGTAAAAAATATATCTAAATACATTATTCCTGCAAAAAAAAAAAAATAATAATAATAATAATAATAATAATAATAATAAAAATAATAATATATACATATACAGTATATATATATACATATATATACATATATATATATATATATATATATATATATATATATATATATATATATATATATATATATATATATATATACAGAACACCTTACCCCCCTCCTCCCCTACCTAGACAAGAGTATGTAATCTGCATTATCAAATTTATAAAAAGAACATTATTGTAATATAAATAACAAGAAAAACCTTCTCATTCAGATCCCAGGTTTCAAGAAATCATATGCTTTCATACTAGGTATCCGGTGCAGATAACATAGTCTTTCTAATTCTTGCTTTAAGTCTTACGGACAATATCCAAGAGACAGAAGTAGAAGTGTGAAAGACTAAGGTGTGTCACACTTCTAAGCAGGGTCTACCCCACAATTAGTTCCTATGAGAAGGGCCCTAGAGCTCACGATCAATCCTTGTAGCCTAGATTCCTTATCACTGACTTTAAGTTTTATAGCCCTAGCTTTGACTATTTCTATTCATTCAATATCTTATACAAGTGTTGGAGACCCGAATTGCACAGCATATTACAGAATTAGCAAAATTATTGCATTAAACAGAGCAAGAACAATCTGTATTTATAAGTAAAGGTACAAAGGATAGAATGGTTAATACAGTAGTAGTGGTGCTCTACTGTGAGACAGATCTCAAGTGACGGCGTCTCTTCCGTGGATTGACCTCCCAATCTACCAAGATTGGAAGCCAAAGCGTCACATTTTTCCTTTGCCCCTCAACTTTCTCTTCATAATTGCTGAGGGACACAGGGCCCTGGGTGGGGCTTTGGTTTCCCGGGCGTTTCCTCATCCTCCTCAGCTCCCCGCCATGGAGTGGCTTCGGTCACCCAGGCTTTATTGTGGTCGGCAGGGGGGGTTCTGTGGGGGCGCTCAATTATGGCCTTGGCCTTGCTTGGGGCCTTGGGGCTGTTCGGCCAGGCAGCTAGGGGAACAGCAACAATAACTAACAACTGTGAGACACTGTGCCGGAGACAGATAGCAAGATATATGATGATGAAGGATTTTTATACAAGTCTACTGAGCCCGAGCCCTCAAAAGACGAGTGAACCATGCCTTATTAAAAAGATAGCATGGAATGGTAAACTATAATGTAAATGGTTACTACAAAAAGATACTGTGGCAGATAAGGTAAGAGTAGCAAGAGATAGGTTGGTATAATCGTGGTCAGGAATACTTTAACACCTCCTAATGGTAAAAAACAAGACCGTGAGCAAAAATGATTGAATCTCAGTGATGTGATTTCTTGGTTCAAGCAGTTGATCAAAAGAGTTTGTCAGTCTATCATATTTGTTCCATGAAATATTGTCCAGTAATTCCTGACTACGACTATACCGTACAGTGAAAATCTAAAGAACAAAAACCTTCATGGTAATTTGTATGAAATTTAGACAGACGAACCAGACAGTTCTACAACATGAAACAAATATACGACATGAAAGAAATAGTACGATACTAAGGTAGTGAAGTTATTAAAAATGCATGAATGTCAATGAAAAATGACTAACTAAAAATTACAGTTTAAAGATGTACAGCTATCAGAGAACTACTAGCAGGTGGTAAGAAAAGGTAACAAGGTGACATTACAGTACCAGTTGATGTCAGTGATTTTCTACTGAAGGATAAGGTGGTTGCAAAAGATAGCAAAAATATAATACAGGTATGGTACCGCCTGGTTTTCTACATTACTATGAGGTGGTAGCAAAGATAGCAAGGATAGTGCTGTACCTGGTGATAGTGGTTTTCTACAGTACTAGTATGGTACAAAAAGGATAGTACAGTACCGTGCATGGTGATAGATTTTCTACAACAAAAGATAGCAAGAGAAAGTATGGGTACCTGTATAAACGTATACGCCTGGTTGGTGGCTCCGATCGTTTCAAAGACCGCTAAGAGAGCCGGAGAGAGGACGTAGAGGTTGCGTGTAGGCGTAACAACCGCCGTGGGTGTGACAGGAGTTGGCTTCACTCGTTACTACCCCTCCCACCACCACAGACTGGGCTCCATCTCCATTGCTTAGGGATTGCTGAGTTACCCCCGAGTTATTAAGGGGTTGTGGCAAAACCCCACTAGTCTGAACACATTGCATTAGCCCACTGTTTAGGGCTTGCTGTGTCGCCCCGTTAGTTTGAGCGCACTGCATCGCCCCACCATTTAGGGCTTGCCGTGTCACAGTAAGGGCTTGCTGCGTCGACCTATTAGTTTGAGCGCACTGCATCGCCCCACCATTTAGGGCTTGCTGTGTCACAGTAAGGGCTTGCTGCGTCGACCTATTAGTTTGAGCGCACTGCATCGCCCCACCATTTAGGGCTTGCTGTGTCACAGTATGGGCTTGCTGCGTCGACCTATTAGTTTGAGCGCACTGCATCGCCCCACCATTTAGGGCTTGCCGTGTCACAGTAAGGGCTTTCTGCGTCGACCTATTAGTTTGAGCGCACTGCATCGCCCCACCATTTAGGGCTTGCTGTGTCACAGTATGGGCTTGCTGCATAGTTTCATTATTCTGGATGCACTGCACCGCCCCACCGTTTATGGCTTGCTGTGTCATCCCATTAGTTTGAGCACCCTGCATCACTCCTCCATTGAGAGTTTGCTGTGTTGCCCCTCCATTAGTGGCTACCTGTGTCACTCCAACAGTTTGAGTGCACGGAATGACCTCCCCGCCATTCAAGGCTTGCTGCATCACATTATGGGTGTGCTGAATTTCCTCTCCTGCCAGCCACCCTGTGTAGACTGCCCCTCCATTCTGCTGTATGAGCCCCCTTTCTGCTTCACTTGAGGCAGCGACTGTTAAGGTGGTGGCCGTGAGCAGAGGACCAACAATTCCCGCCACGGATCGACTGGTGGTCTCGGTGGGGTCTGAAGGCATGACTACACCCTCATCGCCGGGCCAGCCTGAAATCAACACTCGCCAGTCTTAGTAAAATACCAACAACAACAATAACATACTAGACACACATTTTTAAACTATCTCTGTAATTTAATAATAATACAGGTAATTAAAAAAACAAAAACAAAATCAGAAATGAATGTCACACATTCGAACACTCTTCCAGCAATTCAATTATTTCTACAGTAATTAATATTTTTTTGTAATTCGCATACTATGCCACACAGCAAACAGTTGTACGAGTATACCCTCGACAACTAATGAGATTTTTTTTCTAATCAACTTTGTATAATACAGTATACCCTCAGCAATTAATTTATATACTTTAAGTACCGGTAACACTTATTTTACCATGGTTACTCCCAGAAAACATTCTTTTCAGGTTAGGATGGAACTCTCAAAGGAATAACACAATAATATTATCCCATATTCACAATAATTCCTTGATACAGTATCAACGCTGTTCCGAGCAAGACAGGTCGAGGGTTTTGGTTCCGAGAGATAAGTAAGGGACTAAATCAGATTTGCCTGCACAGGAGCTATTTTATTATCCATAGTACCTTCATTCTCTCCACAAAAACACATAGAAGCCAGTACTGTATCACATAAAGCAACAAAAAGCCAGCATCACTTAGTTTTTAACATACAGTACAGTACTGTAGTTCTTAAGGGGAGACGAGTCGCTTTTCTAGACCACCTTCTCCCTCATCTTTAGACCCATTAGTTTGACGATTTTATGAACTTTCACCCCATTTCTGTCAATTTTAAGACCTTTCCTGTCAATTAGGTCTCGATTTTTTCGTGGCGAGCCTGTAATTTAAGAGGAATCAGCCTTCGGCCAGGACATTTTTCTACCGAAAAATGTAAAAATTTATCTTGAAAGGGGGTCTAGGGGGCTTCATTTTAAGCTTGATGGAGGTCTAGCAAGGTAACTAGAAAAATAATAAATACATATTTTTGTTTTACAAAAAGTGAAGGATCTCCCCTTAACACCAATAACACCCCAAATTAAATTAATTAACTCTATGTGATTCTCCCAAGATTCTAAAACAGCAAAAAACCAAGATCACATAAGAGATTCTTCTCTCTGCTTCCATTGTCAACACTTGTCTGGCAGCTTATGAGGCAAACTTTTTAAATAATTCTGCCACCTATATTAATTTATATTCAGCCTAGTTTCCTCAGCTAAAAATTCCAGAAATGTTGACCATTGGAAATTGGAAAAAAACAGTATTTTCACCCTCTCCTCAAACCCAGCATGTAATAAAATGTTCACTGTCTCCTCAAACCCACCACATAACAAAATTTCTCACAGGGAACTGCCAACTGAAAACCATGCTGCCTGTTGTACAATTACCTTCAACCTCATTGTATCTACCATTCAGGCTTGGAGAGTATGGACAATATTCTTGGTAGCCTATAATACTAGTCATGGGTAAAATGGCAAGTACAGGTATCCTTCATGTGATTTTAGGGCTTTATACAGTATCATCATCACAAGAATATGCAAAACTGAGACCAGATACTCAAATATTTAAGTTGTAGTTTTCACACTCTCAGTTGGCTTTGAAAACTTACAACTGTCTGTTTTTGCGTAGTAAGGGCAAGTTATGAAGTTGTAGTCAATTATTAAGCTGTTTGGCCACGTCACAGTTCTCTCGCCACATTGTAACTTATGAACACCCTTGAGTACCTGAGCTCTCTGATTTACATACTTCTTGAAGGTACTTCATGTTGCCATCTCTCCTGTGGTTTTATTTATACACTATTCCAATGTTTTTTATATCCCATGATAGTAATGTTATGTTAAGGTTTGAGGAAGATCAGTTGAGGGGTTACTTAGGTGATTTTAGAGGAAGATCAGTTGAGGGGTTACTTAGGTGAGCAAAATCAATGACGGTAGGTGCCTTAGTGTATACCGTCTCATTTGTCACCTTATGGGCAAGAAAGCTTACATTTACAGCATAACCCCAATGAACCCTCTATCTTTTCCATCGTCATAATCAACAAAGATAGATGCCTCTGTGCACACCGCTTCATTGAATTCTTCTCGGGCAACAAGGAGTTAGCTCTAAAATCAGAACCTCAATGAAGCCTCTTTCCCATTAATCAGTTAATATCATCTGTGCCTCTTTCTTTGTTATTGGGTCCTCGCCTACAATGCTCCATTCTGTGCTCCCTCACATGCAGTCATAATCTTAAACATTAGAAAGGGGTTCACTCCTTTTCTCTATGCAATAATAATATAGGAACGTGAACACCTACCCAAGTTTAAGACTATGGCCAGCAGTCTCTCCTGCTCCACAAACCAAAATTCTCATAAACAGTCACAGCCAGATGTCCAGGTACACTTAAACTTCAAATATTATACAGTATATGTTGGGCCCCAAAGATTGAGCAAAGACCCGGATACTCAGAAGTATTTATGATGTCGCATCCTCCTACGACCATCATATTGGTCTCTCTGGCACGAACAACAATCTAATGATGTATGATAATTGGACAGAGTAACCTACTGTAGCCTGTAATTTCTGAGTACTGTACTGTATGGACAAGTTATGATGTAAGGTTATGATGTAATGTTATGATGTAAGGGATTAGTACACCTCACCTTGGTATAAGATGAGCACTTTTGAGTATCCAGGTCCAATATGCTTCATTGGCCAATGGTCACATAATTATATACTGTATATGATAGAGTTAATGTACAACAAACATTTGGGGGTAACTGTACAGCCCTCAACTCGCAATGAGGTTCACATTCTTCGCTTTTGAGCCTCCTCTTGTCTCGAACAGTGCTTGTGATATATGTGGAATTTAATGCAAACGTTTACATTTTTGTGGCCCTTATTCTTGTTAATAGAGATGTAGTAGGCCTTCTATACGTTGGCCTCACTACATGCTACTCTATCTCTTCTAGCATCACTAGACAATCTTTTATACAACTATAGTTACCGGTACAGTACATAGGAAATTACCTGCATAGAAGTTAATTATACTTCTGAAAATAAAACAAAAAATAAAAAAAATCATAATCAGTAAATCCTCAATACAACTGATTTACAAGTTTTAGACATAAGAGTGCCCTGCATCACACCTATATCCGCAAATTCAGCTAAACGTCAAGAATAAAAACAGAATTCTGGTGCATTTGCCATTCCACACCATTGCCCAGGTTAACAGATCCTGCAGAATATAGATTGAGGTTTATCTGTCTTTCCACACTATTATTCCAGTCAGCAGACCCTGTATTATAAACATAGTATGTTAAACCTTTAGAATAAATTTAATATGAAGGTGCATTTACCTTGACACCTTTAATGAAGTCTTCTAACCTTTGTCAAAATACTACACTAAAGCTACATGACCTATAACAATCATGTGCAGCAAATCAGAAGGTGCATATGACATTCCACACCTTTATTCCTGTCTCCTCACCAGCCCTTAAAAATGTTATCAACATAAGGACTAACTTAACTCTCCGTATTAAAAACAAATGCCATGCTTTTACAATGATGTAGATTGCAACATCATAATCTTCATGTCCCTCACCCAGAATACCACTCTGTATTCCAAACAGCTTACATGATGTTTAGCCGTATTTATGAATATGATCGATCGTTACAGTTTACATCATGATTTATATTTACAGTTTATGGTTTAAGATCATTAGCACTGCAGGAGCAGTCCCAGAACAGTTTGTCACCTAGACAGCACTTTATCTACTGTTTTGTTATTTCCTTTACCCCCATGGGAGTCCTGGCTGGCAGCATACCAGGCACAGGAATGTTCTGAACAGGTGAACCAGTGGGCAGTGGACCAGTGGGCAGTGGCCCACTGCTACAGAAGCTGACTGCACCACCTAAGTGGCGGGCGATGGGGTCGCCACATCCCTACGCCTAAGGTAGACAGAATAAATAAATAATTTAAAAGCCTACCTTCGTGCAAACCTTCAAGAGCCTTCGTGTACCCCATGCCAGTTCTCCAGTGGGCAGATTCACTGCTCTGGCACTGGAAACTTTGCTTGCCCCTTGATGCAGAGCTGTACTGGTTTACACAGTGTTACATATATGTATATTCATGTTAATACCTGAATTTGTGGCCTGTAATTATGTTTGATTTAGTTTCCCCCGTAGCCTAACAGTTCTGTAAGTTTTCTATTTTGGTACTGTAAAGATGTATCACTGAAATAAAAAGTATATTTTAACTACAGTATACCATTTAACGATAGTTTATTATGACTATTAGTAATTATTGTAATATGATTAAATTGTAAAGAGATGAGGGGAGAGCGAAAATATATTTGTTTATGTTCTGCAATTCGAAAGATGTACCAGCACTCGCTCTCTCTCTCTCTGAGCCATCTCATAGGTTTGAGATGGTAGATTTGGGGTGATGTTATAATCTATTAATATCAATGTTATCATGCATTGTCAGATATTTTGTTTTGCTTTATAATTAATTTGAAATGTCACTGATGATTAATAGGGTATAGAGAGAGAACCATCACCCCTGGTTTGTACTATACAGTATACTGTATCCCAAATATGTGCCCATTGCCTTGCTGTCTTTGAATTGATATATTTTATATAAACACCTATGTTAAATTGTTATCATTGACTTTTGATTTGTACCTTTGATATGCATTGATTATGATGGACTGACCAGTGATTTATAATATGCCTCAGCTTTATAGTAGGTAAGAAGCGAGTATTTTCTTGTCTCCATGATACCTGTCTATTTCACCAAGATAATTATTTTAATCATATATTGAGGAGTTGAGGGTCCTGCTGCTACTGGGTACAGTAGGTCATAACAACGGCAGGATTGTATCATTGAATTAAAGAAAGGGTATGACAAGGGCCTTAACTTATAGTCAATATAGACCTAAATCATACTTTAGAGCCCTTAGGGCAAGGACATGCAGCTAAGCTAATTTTATTTTACTATAACTGTCAACCGTTTGTGAAATTTGATTGGGATAGTGAGACTTGGAACAGTAGAACCAGTGCAGGAACCCCACCAGAGATTAGGGAATTGCTGACGTAAGTACAATTGGTAGGGTGAAGATGAACATTGGGAATACAGTAGTGGCAGAATGTTAAAGTGGCAGTAACTTAGGTATTATAAAGGCAACAGAGCTGATTAATGTAGTTGTGAAGGAAGAGCTGTACGTGAACACAAGCTGAAACGTGTGATTGTGAAACTTTATACAATATAGGCTAGTACGATGATTACAAAGGCTGTAGCTAATTTCTTAGTCCAATATGTTCGAGCGAGAAAATCCAAACTGAACAAGCTACGAATGATAGGCAGAAGTATTAAACCTCCCAATATGACAGGACCACCTCCAGAAGTACAGTATATAGAAGAGAGTGAGATCATCGGAGATGTTAGATAAGAGCAAGATGCAGCCAAATTTCAAACTAAAATGTGCTGCCCTAAAAGAAAACAGCCACACCAAGATATGCAAGGGAGAGAGATCACTAATGTTGCAGTGAAGTTTGAGTCAAATTATAGTATAGGCCTACACGTAGCTGCAAGTGGGTAATAAGATGACACCAATGAGCGAGCTCACACACACACCTCATGCCTGAAATATTCTGTTCGATTCATTTGATTTATGGCTAAAGATGGGCATTAGTGGACACCTAAATCGATGCTAGGGTTCATCAGACATTTAAATTTTTTACTGAGTTACTGTTTTTCATTCGTTGATCTTGAATGACTTCATTCAGCATAATAAACATAACTTTTTAATAAGTTTAACAAGCCACATTTTAAAGTTACTTATGACATGATTCGAACACAAGATCTGCCTGTGTGAGCTCACTAATTTGTAATTTAAGTTGTGAAGCATCAGTGGTAATAAAGCATTTTAATGTCTGGTTCAGGTTCGATGTGGATTGAAATGTGTGGGTAGCTATTGGTGCTCATGAGTCATGACTACAGAAAAGACACAAGTTAAAAACACAGCATGATTATTGTTAGGACGAATTCAGGACTATAATCCCTTTTCCCTCATCGTGTATTCCAGTTACTGTACCTAATACAAATCATATACCTATGACATCAAGGTTATATAATATTTCGAATAAAAGCAAAGATACCGTCAAATAGATAACTCATGGCTATAATAATAATAATAATAATAATAATAATAATAATAATAATAATAGTTCTTAAAGGTAGCGCATGCTAAGCCAGCTAAGAATAGCCCAAGAAGGCCGATTAGGCGTATTTCCATTGGGGTCCTGTACTACTACCCCATCCCCTTGCTCATGAGGGATGGTAACGACTCAGTGCTTGTGAAAAACCTTTAATGCGCAGAGCGTGGGCGCGATCCTGGGCTTTCTGGGTGGAAGTCCAAGACACTAGTCACTTCATCTTCTTCTCACTACACCAGCGAGCCTCTGTACTGTATCTGTAAAACAAAAGTTATAGTGCATAAAGAAAAACATGTCTAAATGTGCAAACAAATATCAAATAAAGTAACATTATGCTACCAATACTGGGTATAAAAAAAATACAGTATAGGCTATATATATAATATATATATATATATATATATATATATATATTAGACAATGACAGGGGCCCCAGCCAAGACGTTTTTTATACTAGAGGGGAGGGAGGGGGAAGAGGGGAGGGAGGGAGGGAGGGAGAGGGGGAGGAGGGAAGGAGGGAGAGGGAGAGAGGGGAAGGAGGGGAGGGGGGGGGGAGGGAGAGGGAGAGAGGGGGAGGAGGGAGAGGGAGAGAGGGGGAGGAGGGAGGGAGGGGGAGAGGGGGAGGAGGGAAGGAGGGGGAGGGGAGTGGGAGTGAGTGGGAGTGGGAGGAAGGAAGGAGGGGGAGTGGGAGGAGGGAAAGAGGGGGAGTGGGAGGAGGGAAGGAGGGGGAGTGGGAGGAGGGAAGGAGGGGGAGTGGGAGGAGGGAAGGAGGGGGAGTGGGAGGAGGGAAGGAGGGGGAGTACAAAGAAAATCAAGCAACAACAGTTCTAGTGACCCTTCTAGGTTGCTTGTCCTCCAAAACACTGAGGATCAAGTGTCCAAACAGTGGTTCAGAGTGGGTAAGGGAACATTGGAAAGGGAATTACTGCCCTGGAACTAATGTCCGTGGCAGGATTAGGAAGTTAGTAGAGGACAGATGGGTTAGTAACTGAGGGGGGGATAAAATAAAGTTATTCATTTACAAACGCAGTCAGTCGCGGGTTTGATGAGAGATATTTGTCTAGGCGGAGTTTAAATGAATCAACGGTGATGCAGTCTATAACGTTTCGGGGAAGCCCATTCCACAAGTTGAAAACTCGATTGAAGAAGAAATTCTTAGATTCGTGCGAGTTAAAAGATTTACCAATAATTTTGCAACCGTTTCCCCGCGTGTAATTAGATTGGTCGATAGTGAAGTACTTACTACAGTTCATATTGTCGATGCCTTTGATGATTTTAAACACTTGAATTAAGTCACCTCTTAATCTGCGCTGGGTTAAAGGAAATAGATTTAATTCTCTAAGACGCTCTTCGTATGGTTTGTTCTTTAGGCTAGGTATCATTTTGGTAACACTACGTTGAACTCGTTCTAGCTTGTTTATATCTTTTTGGTAATAAGGGAGGAGGGAAGGAGTGGGAGGAGGGAGGGAGGGGAGTGGGAAGAGGGTATAGGAATTATGAGAGTGGAGGGAGGTGAGGTGGGGAGAATGGGGTAGTCAGGGAGGGAGGGAGAGAGAGAGGTGAGGTGGGGTGAATGGGGTAGTCAGGGAGGGAGGGAGAGAGAGAGGTGAGGTGAGGTGGGGAGGACAGGATAGTAAGGGAGGGAGAAGAGGGGGGAGAGGCAGTAAGGCCAGGATACAGTGATGGTGGAGAGAGAGATGGAGAGAAGAAAGGTTTGGATATAAGACAAAGATTAGAGGAGAGAGAGACAGGGAGGACAGGAGGGGGAGAGGCAGGATGTCAAACTGGAGCAATTTTGTTTGAAGATGACTGAATATGAGAAGGAACACACAAAAATAACTTGAAATAGCCTTGTTTTGGCCATTTTATCAATTCCAAAGAAATAATTTGTACTATAACCCCCAATTCCCAATTTTATCTTTGCATACACAATAATAAAGAATATATAGGGAAATAGCCTCTCGTCTGACACCCTGGCGAGAGGGTAGGGAGAAGCAAAGAGAACACGAAGGGAGGAGAGGATGTGACAAGGGGGGAGAAATGGGGAGGGAAGGAGGGTTTGAGAAGAGTACAGTAGTGATAGTACATTGTGTAAAAAAGTGTAATGAAGGGGAAGGGGTGAGGAGAAGAATGGAGGGAAGGAGAAGCGAAAAGGGAGAGGGAGTAAGGGATGGGGGAGGAGGGAAAGGGGAGAAGAGAGAAAGGGGGAGGGGGAGGAAGGTAAGGAGAGAGGGGAGGCAGGGATGAGATGGAAGGGGAGAAAGGACCGGAGTAGGAAGGGGAAGAGATGGGGGGGGGGATGAGATAAGGGAGGGTAGTCCTAATAGAAAGTATGTGTGGGGGGGGGGGGTAAGAGTTGGGTAATAAAAGAAAGAGAATGACTAATTTATAGATCGTGGAAATTAAACATAACATGATAATGACCATATGTACAATTATCATAATTTTCTTTACCCTGACTGTGTTCTAGAAGAGCTTTATGTTTATAATGTGGCATTTAACCCTTTCAGCACGGGAGATGTCGGTTTCATGATATTCTTAGGTATACAGTATCTAGACAATTATATTCCAGGTTTAGGAAAGTTCTGTGAGACGAGTAAAAAAAAAAAGAAAATCTGATATCAATTTTATAGATATCACTCATAAGGTCAATCTATCTATCTATTGCCTGACGCCGTGATCCCCGAAGGGGTGGCCACGAACGAACCGCCCCCATGCACCTCTGTCCCCAGTCTGTCGACGCCCCTCCCCCCAACCAGCACCGCCCTCGTTCATGTACTTCCTCACTCCATCCTTCCACCTCAT
Source organism: Paralithodes platypus (assembly GCA_032716605.1). Classification (NCBI taxonomy): domain Eukaryota; kingdom Metazoa; phylum Arthropoda; class Malacostraca; order Decapoda; family Lithodidae; genus Paralithodes; species Paralithodes platypus. Next base: position 35,886,166 of record CM064511.1, read on the forward strand.
ATTCGGTCTACCTCTCCGTCCCTCCACCTCGCTCTCGTACACCCTCTTAGTCATTCTCTCGCTTTCCATACGTTCCATATGGCCGAACCATCTCAAGTTGTTCCTTTTCACACTTTCCAGCACATCTACCTCCACACCACACCTCCTTCTTACTTCCTCATTAGTCTGTCTATCCCTCCATGTAACTCCGCACGCACTCCTTAAGTAATTCATTTCCACTGCTCTCACTCTTGGTCTGAGTCTCTCAACCAACGTCCATGCTTCGCTTCCGTAAGTCAGTGTCGGGATTACCACACTGTCATGCAAGGACTTCTTCACTTCCATACTGACCACCCTATTTCTTGTTACTGCTTTTAGCGTTCCTACAACCCTCTTCCCCTGTTGTACCCTCTCCCGCACTTCTTCATCCATAGTCCCATCTTTACTCAACACACTGCCCAGATACTTAAAAGAGTTGACGATCTCCATAGCCTGACCGTTCAGCTTCACCTCACACTCTGTGACTTCACCCCTTTCGAAGACCATAACCTTGCTCTTCCCCGTATTTACCTTCAAATTCCGTTTTTCGCACACTGTTCCAAACTCATTTACCAGACCCTGCAACTCCCATTCATTATCACTCATCAGAACTGTATCATCCGCAAACAGCAGTATAGGTAGCTTCCACTCAATTCCCTCCCTTTTCAGCGATACACCAACATCCACTGCTCTTGATAGGATTTCTTTCATGATTCCATCCATATATACAGTAAACAACCACGGGGACATCACACACCCCTGTTTCAAACCAACATTCAGGTCAAAGAACTCGCTCTGCTCACTCTCCACACGTACTGCCTGAATGAAGTTAAATAAACTTTTTACCATACTGAAAGGGTACACTATTTTTGCATGAACAATATACTATATGATATTCAAGCTACAGTATGAATAGATTAGAAATCTAATTATCATGGCCGCCTTCAACCCATTATTATATCCCACAGCGGCCAGCTTTTGGGTAAATTATTTTGTTACCATCCGTGGGATACAATAATGGGTTTCATCCCCCCATGACTTATTGTCATCACATACTTTATATTACAAGTAAGGAAATAACAACTAAAAAAGTCAAATTAGACGCGAACGTAACTGCGACCGTACAACTTTTGTAAACAAGGAGACACATACGCCCACTAACACCATTCTTACCGGAACATTTAGGAATGAAAGGGTTACAGAATATCAAAACTCTCCTTCAACTCGGACAGGTCCTTCTGAAGTTGAATATAAACATCTGGGGGGGTAGCCAAATGGGAATAGCATGTCAAACCAAAGCCGCATCCATTATATTTAGTCTTTATTATTGTATATGTAAAGATAAAATTATGGTTTATAGTTTAAATTATGTCTCTGTGATAAAATGGCCAAAACAATGCTATTTCATACTGTATTTATTTTGCTGTATTCCTTCTCATAATAATTCAAGTCTTCAAACAATTGCTCCGGTTTGACACACTGTATAATGGGATTAAGCTATCTGGTTGAAAGAGTTAATGTAAAGTTGTAAAAAAAAATGACAGGCAAGGCTACAAGGGCACACTTTAGCTAAAGACAAGACACAACTAGGCCTACACATAACACATGAGGTACTCACTCGCAGCATACCAAGCGCCACCCAGGCCGAAAATAGTTTTATTATAGCATTGTCTTGCCACATCCTTCCTCTCTTTGGAGACGAGAATTGGAGCTGGAAATGCGAATGGCAACAATAGCTCCAATTCTCGTCTCCAAAGAGAGGAAGGATGTGGCAAGACAATGCTATAATAAAACTATTTTCGGCCTGGGTGGCGCTTGGTATGCTGCGAGTGAGTGCCTCACATATGCATAGGCTACACACAATTAACAATTAAAATACAGTACTGTATATTGCTTGGCACTTGACAATAAATTTACTGCTTAAACTTTCGAAAGTTGTGCCCTACATGTCTAACTCCATAATTTAACTTCGGTAATCTATTAACCCTCTCACGTTCTTGACACAATTTTGAGCCTATTAGGGATACTTTAAAGCCTTTGTTACCATCAGGGGTATTTAGAAACCTTTAGTTTAGTTACTTCAACCTCTGCAGTTGTCTTTGAGTTAGCTGTGGGCAGAAAACTAATTTTGGAGAGGTAATTATAAGAGCGAGAGAACTCTATTTAGTATTGCTAATCTGGCAACCTCTGCGTCATATGGTCGTGAGAGGGTTAACCCTTTCACGCATTTATGACACAGAGGTTGCCAGATTAGCAATAAGAAATAGTTCTCTCACTCTTATAATTACCTCCAAAATTAGTTTTCTGCCCACAGCTAACTCAAAGATGACTGCAGAGGTTGAAGTAACTAAACCAAAGGTTTCTAAATACCCCTGATGGTAACAAAGGCTTTAAAGTATCCCCAATAGGCTCAAAATTGTGTCATATGTCGAAGAGGGTTAAAAAGAATAAAACACTAACCACACATAAACTTTACTACAGTATTTAACTTTCAAAGGGAGATGGCCTTCTAAAAGAATTACCAAATCTTCAGACATAGGAGTTTAGGACATAGCCTAGCCTATTCAAGCTGTGGCCTTAACCCTTAATTGGCGGCGCGCAACTTATGTTGTGTGAAATAAATATGGACTAAGTGGCGGTTCACAACTTATGTTGTGTGCCATTTTCACCACGTAATGTTGCTGAGAGAGCGAGATGAGTGGTGGGAGGAGCGTAGCAAGCGTATGACTGCTCCAGACCACCGCGGCGGACCTACTGACATGAATCCCACCCTCCTCCACCCTCTCGCACTCGCTACACAGGGAATTATGTAGGGAAAGTACCTAATTACATGTTTTTTTGCACTCGTGTTGCGCGATCGTTGCAAGAGAACCAGTGGTCGTACAAGGATGGTTGGGGTGTCATTGGAAAGCTCTGTTTATGCCCTTTCAGGGATAGATACTTGTTTTACGCTCTGGATCTTATTTAGGCATGAAAATTATCACGTAAACAACCCTATTTAGGCTAAAAACACCCCGCTGGGCGCTACGGTCAAATAGACCACCTAGCCCGCTAAATAAAGAGGTAAATATAGGCCTAGTCGAACTTGTAAAAAATACGATATTATTAAAGACGTCTTGCGCCGCACTGTTGGAAACAATTTATTAGAGAAAATAGGGACCTATAGCCTAGACTCGCCATATTTTTCTCATTATAGCCTAGTCTGCATGGAGGAATTTAGTTATCGAGAACTTGAAAAAACTCGATTAGGCTACACCGAAAAATAATCAGTCCCGACCGTAAACAAAGCATTCCGCCCAATGAATCCTTCGACTTGACCTCCTTCTTCTTGTTTTGAACGATGCGGTGGGTGCGATTCACCCAATAAATGGCACTAACGTTACTCATGAAAACGAAATACCGGCAACCTGTTTTTGCCCCCTTACAGATCTACAGAGGCCTATATGAGGATGACAAAAAGTCAAGAGGGGGTGAGGAGGGGCAACACCCCCCTCAACCCATCGTGTATCCAATTTACCCCACAATTTGCCTTACCTACTGTAAAGGCGAGATCACCCAATAAATAGCGCCATTTGATGCCATATCTTCAGATTAATGGGTAAGTTAATGCAAATCCGGTAAGAGTTGTGGGAAAATTTCACTTTTATGGTCACTAATTTTCCCATGGATTTTTTTATTTTTCTCTGTTAAGTTTTGATCAATACACTGTATAGTGTTTGGAAATACTGTAATTACAAGCCTCGGAAAAAAAGTTTTTCCCATTTTCGATCTAGGCTAGGGCCTATGTTGATTGTTGAGACACTCCACCTGATAATGGGGAGGGCTATGATTTGAAGACATTAGCCTAACCTATCAACCTTACCTAACCTATCCTAGTATTATGGGTGGGGGCTGCTGCCCCCACACCCTAACTGGTTGGGTACTAGGCTAATCCCTTAGTAAAAAAAAAAAAAAAAAAAAAATGGCTATCAAAAATACGAAGGCGAAAGAAAAGTCGATGAAGTCTACAGTGTTTACTCTGCAATCTTCAGCTTTGATTGTACGTTGATAACAGATAAGTACCGTATCGACAACCTTGTTACAAAAATTCAATTTTAGTTGCATACTTATATACTGTATTAGGGTTTTTTTCCGAGGGTTAAAACACAGTTTCATATAAACCTCGGGAGACAAGTGAAAATGGCGAGTACAGTATACGAATCTGTACCCTCTATAGGAAAATATTGACAACCATGTTTGAAAAGAAAACGGGAAGGATGTAATTACCGGGTGTACCACTACCGACATACAACATAAATCATCTATAGGCCTAAATACTTATAATAAAATAAATACTTATAAATCTATAATAGGCCTACTAGGTTAGGTTAGGTTAGGTTGATTGGTTAGGGTAATGTATTTTTGTATCCAAAGGCAGTCAAAATAGACGGGAACATGATGGTGAGCGTCCGCGTAGTGTAAACAAGACGGGCGGTACACCCGGTAACTACATTCTTGCCAAGAAAACATTTTAGTACCATGTACCATATATTTTTACATATTAGGATTCGCCAAGGGTTAAAACACATTTTCATATGATGTTTAGAGCATATAGATTCCATATTTGTCTTCAAATAGGCCTATTGCAAAATAATTTGTGACCATAAAATTCAGTAATATGCTACCGAGTTGTGTTATAGGGCGTACCACTACCGACATACAGCATAACTCCTCTCTAAAACATTAACCTAACCTAGTATTCATGTAGTAATGAGAATACGGAAAATTTAACTTTTTATGTCACTAGCCTAATTTTCCCATTGATATTTTTATTTTTCTGTTAGTTTTGATCAATATAGGCCTATAGTGCTTAGAAATAATTACAAGCCTCGGAGAAACTGTTTCCCCATTTTCGATTGATGTTGACTCCCCACAATTATGGGTAGGGCTATGATTTGAAGACATTAGCCTAACCTATCCTAGTATTATGGGTGGGGCCTGCCGCCCCCAAACCCCCGCTGGTTAGGTACTTAGGCCTAATCCCTAAGTTAAAAAAAAAAAAAAAAAAAAAAAAAATTGGCTGTCGATAATACGAAGGCGAAAGAAAAGTCTATGAAGTCTATGGTGTTTACTCTGCAATCTTCAGGTTTGATTGTATGTTGATAACAGGAAAGTACCGTACTGACAACCTTGTTACAAAAATTACATTTTAGTAGCATAGCCTACATTTATATTAGGTTTTTCCGAGGGTTAAAACACATTTTCATATAAACCTTGGGAGACAAGTGAAAATGGCGAGTATACGAATCGGTGCCATCTATAGGAAAGCATTGAAAACCATGTTTCAAAAGAAAACATTTTAGGGTACATTTTAGCACCGTATATTTTTATTAGGTTTTGCCGAGGGTTAAAACACATTTTCATGTGATGTTTAGAGCATAGCCTATAGGTTCCATATTTGTCTTCAAATATTGCAAAATAATTTGTGACCATCTTATTCAGTGATACCGAGAATACTAGGTTAGGTTGGGATTTTTGGTCAATATTTACGAGCCGCACCACAGCTGGGATCTCATTTCTAATGGTAGTTATGGGTACCTATCATTTTATGCTTCATTGCTGTAGGCCTAGCCTAGATTTTATCCACCGGATTTTTTTTTTCTTGGCTTTAGGCCTAGGCCTATTTATTTTATTTTGTTTGTGCATTAACCTAACCTAACCTAAATGTATCCAAGAGACTCAACACCAAAGGCGAGGGAGGCTGTGCTATGTGAGGACTACGCCGGGATCAACACAAAAAATCAAATCCCTGATCCATCACAGCTTTGTATACAATGGAACCAGACTGTTCAACTGTATACCAGCCCCTCTCAGGAACATGACCGGGGTGTCTCCAGACACCTTCAAGAAACACTTGGACATGTGGCTGGCCAAAATACCGGACCGGCCACCAACACCAGGATACCCCAGCACCAACTCCAACCGACTTCTGGAATGGAGAGTGGAAGAAAGGGAGCTGCCTGGTCGCAGTGGAGCCCCAGCTCAACTGTGTCACTAACGGACGGAATACAACTAAGTGTAACTAAGTGTAAGTGTAAAACGTATTTTAGCAAAACTTGGCTCGGGTTTTAAGGTATTTCTAAGGCCTAAAACCCAATATTTCGAAAATCCGAGCCAAGTTTTGGCCAAAGCTGGCTCGGATTTTGAGGTTTGTAGACAACAAAATGACAGTAACCTCATTTAGAAATTTGGGCGCAGGTTTCCCGAAATTGCAAAGCCATAAAACCCGAATTTTGGAAAACCCGAGCCAAGTTTTGGCAAAACTTGGCTCGGATTTTTCGAATTTTAAGAGTAAACAAATTACAGTAACCTAATTTAGAATTTTGGCTCATGTTTCCCTAAATTGCAAACCCCAAAAAGCATAATTTTGGAAAACCCAAGCCAATTTTTGGCAAAACTTGGATCGTATTTTGAGAATCGAAAAAGACTAACTAAATGTCGGAAATCGGCTAATTATTTCCCTAATTGCAAAGCCATATAACCAAATTTATTGAAAACTTAGCACTTATTTAAATCATAAATATCCAGTAACATAGACCTAGTACATTGGATACAAGCCTAATCCACACCTAACGCCTACAATGTGTCCGTAGTAGGCTACCTAGTAGGCCTACGTGGGATACAACATGGCGGTTGGGCCGGCGCCCATTTTGTAGCCTACCGGTATTCGGCCGTATCTGTAAATACGAATGCGAGCCACTTCCTGATAGAGCGGACGCCGTTTTACGCATTTAACCCCTCATTTTCCCTGTACTTCATAGCCCGGTAAATCTACAGTTATACTACCCCTCCCCCACTACCTCCCCCCTTCAAAACACGCCTTTTAGCGTGTTTTTGGATGGTTCAGCAGACGCGGAAACTGGGAAAAAAACACATTTTGATAAAAAATTATCACCAACCAGATACGAGTTTTTCAGGTAATTTGTTGTTGTTTTTTATTTTTTATTTGAAATACAGTAGGGTCCCGCATAAAACGACCGACCTAAAATATTAATATTTAATTTTCGATCAGAACGAATGTGATCACATAAAACGAATCCGGCGCCAAAGTGGGGCATATCCGAGGAGTTTTCATATAGAGCGCCGAAATATCATACAAAACGTACAAAATATCGTACGCTTTCATATAGAACGCCGAAATATCGTACAAAACGTACGAAATATCGTACGCTCCTGACGGAAATGTACGCTTCCAGTGAACATTGACGATATTGGGCCACCAAAATGATGTGTTCACATAAAACGAAATCGCATAAAACGCCCTCGTTTATCGACCATATACTCGTTTTATGTGAGACCCTACTGTACAGTGTTGTTTAATACCGAGGACCGTCGCATTTTAGTATTTTTATTATTAGCCTAACCTAACCGAAAATTAACATGTCTCGCGACCGGTCTAAACCCAGCTCACGTTCCCTGTGTATGGGTGCACGACGGTCTAAACCCAGCTCACGTTCCCTGTTTATGGGTTCGCGAAGGTTTGTAATACTTCAATGTATTTATTAGCCTACAAGTCAAATATACATTTCCGCGCATCATCAAAGCATACTAGCCTAAGTCTACTACTAATAATATTAACCCATTAGTACCAACAGAATAGAGACAAAATAGGGGTAGTATAACTGTAGATTTATCCATAGCCCTCCCCACTATCGGGCAGCGTGTCTTAAGATCGTTGTACAATGGGGAAAACGGTTTCGCCGAGGGTTGTAATTATTTCCAAACACTATATAGGCCCTATTGATGAAAACTAACAGGGAAAAATACAAAAATCCATGGGAAAATTGGTGACCATCTTATTTAGTTTGTCCACATTTAGGCCTACCAAAATATATTTTCCAGTAGGCCTAGCCTAAAAAAAAAAAAAAAATAAAAAAAAATCCAGTGGATAAAAAGTATATAGCAATGAAGCATACACTGATAGGAACCCAAAACTACCATTAGAAATGAGATCCCAGCTGTGGTCCGGCTCCTTTATATTGACCGATAGGCTAATCATCAATGGGGCCCGTAACTGGTTGGTCATAAACTAGGCTATATAGTTCCTGGTAACTATTTCAAATCGACTGAGTACCGTAGCCTACTGTAGTTGAAGGTCATTACAACGCATCACCACTAAACGCCAAACGGGGCACTAAAACATTACATAAACACCCGGTCGAGAAGCATATTATTACCTATATAGGCTAGCCTAATAACACACCGATAGGCTAACTATAAATATACGTGTAGTCCTGCGGAAGTCTCAAAATCCCGAAATCCACGCCAAAATGCCGACAAAAACACCGAAAATATTACCAATCTCACCAAGGCGAGTATCCACTATCCAAAAGCACTCTCACAAGGACGTACACGATAGGGGGGGTAGGGCCGACTTTCTTTCCTTCCTCCCTTCACTGACTGATAAACTGTAGGTGGACTAGTGGCCCTTACCTCCTCACCTGATATACTAGGTGTGGGGTCTCAGTGTGGCGGTGGGGTTATTGTACACACTGCCACTGGGAACACGTTGGATCAGGCGGTGTAAAGGTTGGGACGGGAAGAGAGGCCCGTTGCGTCGGTTGCGACACCCGTCCTGCTACAACTTGTTGTTGTGTGGGGTCGCAGCCTCGCAGGGTTGTCAATATAGCCCGTCACTGCCTCACTGGCCGTCAGGTATTAGCGGAAGTAAAACGAGTTTAGCTAGTTTTAGTTATATTGTGTATAGTTACTGACGTTATACGACTTTACTTATCTTAGGAAGGATCTCTAGGTGTCGAATATGTATATTGAAACTTGCTGGCGAATGCTTAACGAGAATCACAAAATTCTAGTTATATTTTGAACTTGCCTGCCTATTTGGTTATCTACCTGGTAAGATAGCCTATCATGCTTGACATTAGACGATTGTTCTTTAAATAGCCCTACCTCTTACAGCTTGAGTATATGTATTAAATTAACTGGTATAGGCTAACAAATAAACAAACATTTAAATACAGGTGGTATGGCAACACAATAAATTTAGACATCAAAGATGGATTCATTATCAAAATACATGGCGGCAATTCAAAATCTGAGTTCTACGAACTAATAAGGCTAAAGTACCGACGTTTGCATTAACAATTAATAACTTTGTTGATTATGTTAGTCATTAGACCAATATATGTGAATCCTGACTAATAATTAATGTATTTGTTGGAGTCTATGATACTTCCTATTTGTTAACTGTTCATCCATTTGTACTAAGGTATAGCTTTTGATTGAGATGTGTCTGTTCTTAAATTAATGTACGTTATACTGCATGTTCATCATAGTATACCAAATTAAAATGAAAGAAAATAAGGGTTAAAATATAATAGGAAGGATCTTTAGGTATATCATTAATTAAGTAGGTAAACTAACCCAACTATACAGTAGATGGTGAATATACTCAATTAGTAGCCTCATTTCTGTGCCAATATTTAGACCTTTGTGTCATTTAGGTGTAGATCGATTTTCTCCTGGCGATCGATAGTCTCACTCACAAGATTGGAACCAAGGTCCATAGATACATCTATGTATCTATGGACCTTGATTGGAACAAGACCTCACGGGCTTCACCGTGTTGAAAGGTTGAACGTTCAGGATCTCATGCAGCCTTTGCCTGAGAGGGAGTAAGTTAAAATAAAAAATATAATAATATATATATATAAAACAATTTTAATAGGTAGACATCCTTCCTAAACTGAATAAAGTCGTCTAATGATTGCCATAATGTAATGAAAAGGATGTCACCATTACTGATTGGGTTAATTAGAGTTTATACAGTATGATTTATATCCTTGATCAATTTATATCATTATAACCTATAGCATAAGAAGTTTAGGCTACAGTACAGTCGCGCTAATAAGTGATATTTCGGCACCAAGTATGTTAATTTTGATCAATAATTGGTATCCGCAATATCTAAGCTTCATTTCTTCATACCGAGTGAAATATACAAATATGTTCCTACACTTACCCACCCTATTCAACATCTGACAGACTAGTACATCACAGAGCAAGCCAAACAGCTGGGACCAAACTTGGCTGGGACATAATATAATTATCTTATAAGCGCGACCGTACATGTCAATATTTATAGTCGAAATTAAATCGCTACATAGAATTAGACTAGATAAAATGATAATATTCAAGGACACTAGTGCGACGTTATGAGAAACAATTTATTAGGGAAAATAGGCACCAATATAGATTCGCCATATTTTTCTCCATATAGTCCGCATGGAGGATTTTCGTTATCAACAAATTGAAAAATACCCACTTCACAGACAAATACACCAAAAATCTAAGTCAAAGCGGGGGTGTGGGGGCGGCAGCCCCCACCTATAATACTAGGATAGGTTAGGTAAGGTTGTTAGGTTAGGCTAATGTCCTTTCAAAGGGGCATAGGCTAGTAAACACTAGGATAGCCTATACCCGGTCAGAGGTAAGAAGAAGAAGAAGAAGAGTCCTGCACTAGTCTCCTTGAATGCTACCGATAAAATCACTAGACAAATCGCAAAAACTTCATAAATGTCACTTATAAATTATGAAAATAACTCAGTTTCAGTTTCTATGGAGCTCGCCCTGGAATCTTTTACGACTCTGAACCTCACGATTCTATACAGGACTGGCCATTTGTATCGGCACTAGCTCAGAGAAGAGTGTTGAGAGGGGAGAAGGGGTGTTGGAGAGAGAGGAAGCTGTTGGAGTGGCTTTGTTATGTGTGTTTAGTCTGTATACGTCGTCAGGATGTCCCCTGACTGGGTGCGAGCATGTGAAACATGCTAGGACGTATAAAATGCAAAAAGGCTAGATTGTTCGCTAGATAAAAATACAGTACGTACTATACATCTAGCGATATAGTTGCTAAACTGACAACTCTGCCTGTGTACGAGTGTATGAGGGAGGAGAGGATACGGGGAGGGAGGGGGAGTAAGTCAGGCTACCAACCCAAATCAAAGTTACCCATTCGGCATTCATATCTCCTATTATTATTGCACCATTCTTCAGTCTAAATTTCTCCAATTCTCCACAAATTACACAATACGCACCCTTATTCTTTTGGATAATACGAAAAATAAACCGATATATAACGGTATTTCGGACATTTAGAGTTTACGAGAGAATGCGTCCTTGGTTTATGTTGGTAGTAGATACGGAGTGCGATTACAGAGAACAAAAATATGAGTATCGTTGATATATTCGATAGTATGTGTGTTTTTGTTTATATACACAAGCTATTGTAAATATGCCTTCTGCTTAAAAGTAGAGTAAGCAAATGTACGTATAAATCCGTGAATTCCCTTTTGACCGCGAAAAACACAATGAATGAAACAGAGAAACGAAATACCACTATTCACCTTCTTATAACTTACCATAACCTCTCCCAGTCACAATTAAACACATCTCCAGTTAGTTCAAGCATTTATATAGGTAAATAAATGTATGTAGGGAACTATTATGAGTAAAATGGTGACATAGGTACAGAAACGGGTGTGAGCGATAGGAATGTTTAGGGCCACGGGCGGAGTGGATCAAGCTTCAACTTGTCTGTAGCGTCCTGCTCTGCTTGTTACTCAGTTAACTTGTGTGTGTGTGTAGGCGGAGTACAGTCACGCTCAAAAGTTCTAAACCATATTATCGAAAAGGGGCGCCAGTACTGACGCTATTCTTGACTTACAGTGTGCTGTTAATAATCCAGAAGGGTTGATAGCCTCCAAAGTCTTATTTTAACTAACTAATTAATGCCCTATCATCATACACCGTACTGAAATTAAATTAGGCCTTGTAATTCGGGTTGGGTGTGAGAGGGATCTGCCTTGTGTGAGCCAATCGGCTTTCTGCGGACTACCATTTTCGAATGTTATTAATGTGTAGTACGTTCAAAAGTCATATGTTTAAACGTAGCCTAATGTTGTGTGTGTGTGTATTTACCTATTTGTAGTATAGGCCTACAGGAGTTGATTGAGCTTTTTAGCCTCGTATTGTCCCGCTTCATGAGTTACAATTATCTAACTTTTCCTTGTGTGTGTTACTCAGTTAGTTACTTGTTCGTCAAGGGGAATCCATGCAATGCGAGCTAAGCTTATTATTATCGCGCCTCCTTAACTGGGAATGTATTGCGTGAAATTCATGTTAAGTGTTTTATGTACTGTTGGAATGGCTGTGGATGTGTGTGTAGTCTGTATTTAGCCAATTGGCGACATCGGAAACGAAGGCTTAGGGTGGATCTGTTTGGTACCATTCTCACTATAGACGGTACCGTCTCGCCCGAAGGCTTAGGTAGCCATCAGCTTAGGTGAACCATATGATACCCATCTCGCCTTGTACCATTTTTGCCAACCCCAGATGGGACGTCAAAACGTCGTCCACTTATTCCAGGTACCTATTTACAGCTAGGTGAACTGAGGCTAACACATGAAAGGAGACAAGCCCAATTTGTCTCCGCCCGGTCTGGGATTGAACCCCCGACCCCTCGTGTGTGAGACGAGAGCTCTACCTACTAGGCTACGGGCTGTAGAGTGTGTGTAGGTGGAGTACAGTCATGCTCATAAAGTATGTGTGTAGACAGAGTACAGTCATGGTGCAAAATAATGTGTGGGTGTGGGAGGGTCGAGCTGAATCTCGACCATGGTTGAAATCAATGACGCTCAGAAATCATCTACCTTCTACCATCATCTACTATCTACTACCTTCATCATTTGCATTTGTATTCCATAGCATTGTCTTAAGGCGGTGTCACAGGAACACTTTTTCCATAAATTTTTACGATAAATTGTAGTCTGGTAGCTTCAAAATCTCCGTTATGCCAGAATTCAGCCACCTAACATTATATATATATATATATGCACACATTACGGCCCACCCACCCAAATTTTGTCCCACCGACCCAAATTTAGGCCCACACAATTATACGAAGCATCTTTTCCCAACCATACGAAGCAGTAGACAATGACAAATAATATGATATAATATATTTATAATTCAGTAAAGCATTCAATAAAGTCCCCCACGAAAGATTGCTGAGGAAGATAGAAGCTCGTGAAATAGGTGGAACGCTATTAAATTGGATTAGGTCATGGTTAATTGGTAGGAAGCAAAGCGTTAACATAAATGGTATACAAATTACTTAACAGAATCTAACCACATAATAGAACATAAAGACAGTGTGAAAGACCTTGGGGTATTAATGTTTGAAAATATGGGTTTCAAAGTACATAACCAGGTCAAAGTGGCGGCTGCGAAACATCTAACGGGTTGGATTCTGCGTACTTTTAAAACACGCGGTGAATTGCCTATGATAACGCTCTTCAAATCTCTAGTACTACCGCGGCTTGAATACTGTAGCGTATTAACATCCCCATACAAAGCAGGTGAAATAAATGACGTAGAGAGTGTACAAAGAAATTTCACTTCGCATATAAGTTCGATAAAACATCTACACTATTGGGAGCGTTTAAGAGCACTGAATCTGTACTCACTGGAACGTAGAAGAGAACGTTACCTAATAATATACACGTGGAAAATCGCAGAGGGTTTAATACCAAACCTACATACTCCGATAGTCATGAAATTCAGTGATAGGAGAGGCTGGGAAAGCGAAATCCCCCGGATGAATAACAGGGGTGCTATGGGCTCTCTGCGAGAGGGCTGGTTATCACACAGAGGCCCACGTCTCTTCAACAAACTCCCACGGCGAGTAAGAGACATGAGGGACATCTCGTTAGACAACTTCAAGAGAGCCCTAGATGTCGAACTGCAAAAAGTGCCAGACGAGCCCATCCTCGCAAGGGAGCGAGCTGTCGCTTCAAACAGTCTACTGCACCAAATCACCACCCATAACGAGGGGCGTCGCGTTCCTTGGTGCCGCTAGAGGAGCGGCGAACACATCCAAAGGTATCCAAAGGTAAGGCAATCAGACTGGGGTATAGTGTTACGAGTGGAGTCCTACAAGGATCTGTTTTAGGCCATCTGCTGTTCATCATTTTTATGTACGGCCTTGATGTAGGAATAACTAGCAAAATCAGTAATTTTGCAGGTGACACTAAAATAAGAAGATTTATTAATTCTGTTAAGGGGAGGTTTCTACTTGAGGCATTTTTTTTTGGACCCCTTTCTCCCTCATGTTGTTGTTGTTGTTGTTGTTCCCTAAGCTGCCTGGCCGAACAGCCCCGAGCTCCCTCATGTTTAGCCCCATTGCTTTTGAGATTTTAAGACGTTCGCCCTAGTAGTTTTGACATTTTAAGAAATTTTGCCCCATTTCTGTCAATTTTAAGATCTTTCGTGCCATCAAGGTGTCGATTTTTTCCTGGCGAGCGATAGCGAGCCTGTAATTTAAGAGCAACCGGCCTCCGGCCGGGACATTTTTCTACCGAAAAATTTACAAATTTATCTTGAAAGGGGGTCTAGGGGGTGTAATTTTAAGCTTGATGAAAACGTAGAGAACAAACTAAATACCTCCCCTTGATATTCAGGCTGTCCAAAGAGATTTAGACAAACCACACGAATGAGCAGGACATTGGTATAAAATAGACGTCAACCAATACAGTATATATATATAATAGACGTCAACCAATACAGTATATATATATAATAGACGTCAACCAATACAGTATATATATATATAATAGACGTCAACCAATACAGTATATATATATAATAGACGTCAACCAATACAGTATATATATATAATAGACGTCAACCAATACAGTATATATATATAATAGACGTCAACCAATACAGTATATATATATAGACGTCAACCAATACAGTATATATATAAGACGTCAACCAATACAGTATATATATAATAGACGTCAACCAATACAGTATATATATAATAGACGTCAACCAATACAGTATATATATATAATAGACGTCAACCAATACAGTATATATATATAGACGTCAACCAATACAGTATATATATATAATAGACGTCAACCAATACAGTATATATATATAATAGACGTCAACCAATACAGTATATATATATAATAGACGTCAACCAATACAGTATATATAATAGACGTCAACCAATACAGTATATATATATAATAGACGTCAACCAATACAGTATATATATATAATTGACTAAATAAGTAGGTTTGCAGGTGTAGGCCTATACATGTATAGTTTGGGGCGACAGTTTTGAAGGGTACACCACACACATCTTTAACAAATACTTTGAAACAGTTAGTGGTGTAGGTTAAAGTTAGGTTGGCTAGGTTAGGGGGGACACCGATTTTTTTTTTTTTTTTTTTTTTTTTTTGCCTATATATTCATTCATTCATAAATTCTTAGTTTCCTCGCTAGGCATCCCTCAAACTTAGAAAAACGTCCCCTAGACCCCCCCCCCCCCCCCCTCAAGATAAATTTGTACATTTTTCGGTAGAAAAATGTCCCGGCCGAAGGCCGATTCCTCTTACAATTATAGGCTCGCTATCGCTCGCCAGGAAAAAATCGACACTTAAATGGCACGATAGGTCTTAACATTCATAACGAAATGGGACGAAAGGTCTTAAAATTGCCAAACAAATGAGCCGAACTTACACAAATCTAAAAAATAATGGGACTAAACACGAGGGAGAAAGGGGGCCACATAAACGAGCGTCTGCCCTTAAGTTTGATTTAGAATTATAACTATTGAGGGTATCACTGTTTGTTGACCCTCACCAGGTGTGTATCATCCACCTGGCTAACCGGAAATACAATATGTGTGTGTGTGTGTGTGTGTTATCTTTGGGTGTCTGTGTGTGTGTGCTTGTGTGTGTGTGCTTGTGTGTCTATGTGTGTGTTATCTTTGGGTGTCTGTGTGTGTGTGTTATCTTTGTGTCTGTGTGTGTGTGTGTGTTATTTTTGGGTGTCTGTGTGTGTGTGTTTCTGTGTGTGTGTGTGTGTTATCTTTGGGTGTCTGTGTGTGTTTGTGTGTGTGTGTTATATTTGGGTCTGTGTGTGTGTGTGTTATCTTTGTGTCTGTGTGTGTGTGTTATCTTTTTTTGAGCGTGTGTGTGTGTGGTACCTTCGTGTATGTCTGTGTATGCTGTGTGTGTATGAGGGTTGTGGGTGTGTGTGTGTATGTATTATCTTTGTGTGTGTGTGTGTGTGGTACCTTCGTGTATGTCTGTGCATGCTGTGTGTGTATGAGGGTTGTTGGTGACGTGTGTTTACGAGTATGTGTGTGTGTATGTGTTATCTTTATGTGTGTCTGTGTATGGTACCTTCGTGTATATGTATGCTGTGTGTGTATGAGGGTTGTTGGTGACGTGTGTTTACGAGTGTAGGTGTGTGTGTGTGTATGTGTGTGTGTGTGTGATACCTTCTAGTATGGGCATGAATGTGAATGTGGGGTTGATACATTCGTGTATGTGTTTGTGTGTGTGTGTCGGACACATGAGCGTGTGTGTAGGCCTATGTGATACTTTAACATGTGTCTGTGTCTATGTGGTCACGGTACCTCCATATGTATGTGTGTATGTAGGCTACACTCGGAGTCCATATCATAGCCCACTCATAAATATTCATGGACTTCATATATTTCTAATTATGGAAGTATACAGTATATTTGGAAATGAGCTTATGAATAAAATGAGCTTATGAATAAAATGAGCTTATGAATATAATGTTCTATAAATCAACTATATTTACTATTTATTGAAAGGCAAGTTCTATCCCCCCAAAAAAAACAAAAAACAAAAATAATAATAATAATAATAATAATAATAACAATAATAATCGAGATAGATATAATTGCATAAATCAAAACATATGGTGTCCAGGAATTGTGATGATTGGGCTAGAGACTATGGGTATCCGAGTGTATGTACCTGCATGTGTCTGTTTGAACGTGTGTACCGTACATGTGACAGTTAAGGGGGGATGGTTCACCTTTTGGGCGATTTGTGAATGTATTTATTATTTGTCTAGTTTCCTCCCTAGACCTCCATCGAATTTAAAAAAAACGTCCATTAGATCCCCCTTCTAGATTAATTTGTATAGTTGTCGATAGAAAAAATTCCCGGCCGAAGGCCGGTTCTTCCAGCATTACAGGCTCACTATCGTTCGCCAGGGAAAAAATCGACACCTAAATAGCACGAAAGGTCTAAATATTGACGAAGAAATGGGGCGAAAGGTCTTAAAATCGTCTAACTAATAGGGCAAACATCTTAACATCTGGAAACTAATGGGGCTAAACATGAGGGAGAAAGTGGTCCAGAAAACCGTCCCATCTCCCCTTACGGTCGTCTTCACCACCATTACCGGTAACCAACCTCGCCCACCAGTAACGTATCCCAACACGTCTGGGTAAAGCCGGTATCACACGAACGCTTTTTCCCTCAACATTTATCCTCAAACTGGTCTGGCAGATTAGGAGGTAAACTTTTAAAATATGTCGGTCACCTATATTCATCTACCATCAATCTAGCTTCCGATACCAGTGCAAAATATTCCAGAAATGTTGCCAGAAAAATGTTAATGATATAATGTTGCCAGAAAAATGTTAATAATATAATGTTGCCTATAAAAGCTCTCCCATTCTACCGGTAACGATGGAGTATTAGGGTTGATCCCAGAAATCTGTCTTGCTCTTACTTTATTTCCGTTTCTATCTTTACCTACATCTAGAAACCAATCCCAACAGCCCACCCAAGAGCCCCTCCATAATCTTCCAATCCCTCCCCCCAACATTGGACAATATACTTTTCTTACTCTCCTTCCACCCATCTAACCAACGTTGCCAGTAACGTATCCCAACACGTCTGGGTAAGTCCACAAGGGTCGGCGCCCCCTGTAGGCTATAGTGTTACGGTGGTGGGGGGCCTCAGCAGGGGAGTACATTGACTCTCACTTGGGGCAACAATGGGGTGTACACTCTAACACATACATACTAGCCTACCCTCATGTGAACCCTACAACACCAACAATGGGGTGTACACTCTAACACATACATACTAGCCTACCCTCATGTGAACCCTACAACACCAACAATGAGGTGTACACTCTAACACATACAGTACATACTAGCCTCATGTGAACCCTACAACACCAACAATGAGGTGTACACTCTAACACATACAGTACATACTAGCCTCATGTGAACCCTACAACACCAACAATGAGGTGTACACTCTAACACATACAGTACATAATACCCTCATGTGAACCCTACAACACCAACAATGGGGTGTACACTCTAACACATACAGTACATAATACCCTCATGTGAACCCTACAACACCAACAATGAGGTGTACACTCTAACACATACAGTACATACTACCCTCATGTGAACCCTACAACACCAACAATGGGGTGTACACTCTAACACATACATACTACCCTCATGTGAACCCTACAACACCAACAATGATCCTCTGAATTTTAGGTAAACAATTAAGGGGAGATGGGCGGTTTTATATTTATTTATTTATATATATTTTTGTTGTTGTCTATTAATCCACGTATTTCTTAATTTCTTAGTTTCATAGCTAGACCTCCATCTAGCTTAGAAGAAAACAAAATAGAACCCCCTTCAAGATAAATTTGTACATTTTTCGGTACAAAAATGTTCCGGCCGTAGGCCAGTTCCTCTTAAAATTTCAGGCTCGCTTTCGCTCGCCAGGAAAAGATTGACACCTAAATGGCATGAACGGTATTAATATTGACATTGAAATCAGGCGGAAGGTGTTAACATCGACAAACTAATGGGCCGAACGTCTTATAATCTCAAAACAAATGGGGCTTAACACGAGGGAGAAAGGGGACCAGAAAAACGACCCATCTCCCCTTAAGTAGTAGATTCGGCTCAGTTCATCAAGATAGCTTTAAAAACTTAAGGCCCCGATAATTAACCTTAAGTGTCACACGGTGGTACCTGTATCCGATAATCTGTATCAGAGTATGGTGTCTGCAATAATTTGGTTATATATATATATATATATACTGTATATTATATAATGGTTGAGGTCATCCCCACCGTTACTGCCAAACACATCCTAACTTGTTAGGAACTTTTTAATGGATATGTATGTGTTAGTGTGTGTGTGTTTGTATGTATGTGTTAGTGTCTGTGTGTGTTAGTGTGTATGTATGTGTTAGTGTGTGTGTGTTTGTATGTATGTGTTAGTGTCTGTGTGTGTATTAGTGTGTTTGTATGTGTTAGTGTGCGTGTATGCATGTGTTAGTGTATGTATGTATTAGTCTGTTAACTTTCTACGTGGATGAGGGAGACAAAAGGCACAACTGCTTGTAACGAGTGCCTCGCCCAGAGTTGAAAGGGTGACAGGGCCAAAATCAAGGAATGTTCGAGCCAAAATGTATTGACATAAGATGAGGGAAATATGGATTCAGGGAGAGAGTTCCAGAGCTCAGCTGTTGGATAGAAGACAGATTCGGAGCCGCGGCGGTCGAGTGGAGAGCACGCTCATGTTTGAATACAGACTATAATAACACACATACCAAAGCCATTCCAACAGCTTCCTCTATCTACAACACCCCTTCTCTGCTATACAGTATACACTTTCCCAGCCGCATGGGTATGGTCCTAGTGTATTGTCTGATGGAGTAATGGGATTCAAAATGTAAGGGAGTATCGTTTCACTTTTGAGTTAGAGAGTTGCACAGAGTAGGGGTGGGATTTTGTTGCAAGACGGGTACTACGTACCCTACGTAGAGGAGGTGGTATACACTGAGAGCTCCAAGGAATACTGATTATTGTAGTAGCGATAGAATAGCGAGAGAGATGCAACATTGCGGCGAAGAGAGATATTGCAGAGAGTCGGTGAGTGGACGGGAGTTAATGACACGAAAGGGCCAAGGCTTTCCTTTCTACTTTGTCTACGTGTGTGTACGTATGTGTTAGTGTGTGTATGAGTGTGAGTGTGTGTACGTATGTGTTAGTGTGTGTATGAGTGTGAGTGTGTGTACGTATGTGTTAGTGTGTGTGTGAGTGTGTACGTATGTGTTAGTGTGTGTATGAGTGTGAGTGTGTGTACGTATGTGTTAGTGTGTGTATGAATGTGAGTGTGTGTACGTTAGTGTGTGTATGAGTGTGTGTACGTGTTAATGTGTGTGTGTGTGTATATGTGTTAGTGTGTGTGTGTGTGTGTGTGGTAAGTAATGTCAACACTACCGTTACAGCAACACATCCAAACATGTAGGCCTATTGGTACATCAAGTGACTGCATGTTCCGCCCCATCATACTGGTACAAACAAACGGTACAACAATTTACGGTAGGCCTATGTCATGTAATATAATATGTCATGTAATATGGTTTGCAGGTGGGACGTGAAGAATAATTGTTGTCAACATTTAATAAACATTTCGCCATATATATATATATATATATATATATATATATATATATATATATATATATATATATATATATATATATATATGTATATATATATATATATATATATATATATATATATATATATATATATATATATATATATATAATTATATATATTATGATTGTTGCAAAAGGAAGCGAAGGCCTAAAAAAAAAAAAAAAAAAAAACAATAAATAAAAAAAATATATATATCAGTTGGGTCAATTAACTGAACAAATTAACTAGTTAAGTTAATTTTCAAACTTAATCGGTTAAGTTAATCAATTAACTTTTACTAATGTTGTTCATTTAACATTTGTATATTATATTTTGTGGATTTGACTGCAATTAGTCCTGATTACTATTGTATATGGGGAGTTTCCTTTTGTATGAAGATGACAGTCTAATATAATAATATACTGTATGTTTACCATATTAACCTCCTTACGTCCTTATATACTGTATGTTTACCATATTAACCTCCTTACGTCCTTATATACTGTATGTTTACCATATTAACCTCCTTACGTCCTTATATACTGTATGTTTACCATATTAACCTCCTTACGTCCTTATATACTGTATGTTTACCATATTAACCTCCTTACGTCCTTATATACTGTATGTTTACCATATTAACCTCCTTACGTCCTTATATACTGTATGTTTACCATATTAACCTCCTTACGTCCTTATATACTGTATGTTTACCATATTAACCTCCTTACGTCCTTATATACTGTATGTTTACCATATTAACCTCCTTACGTCCTTATATACTGTATGTTTACCATATTAACCTCCTTACGTCCTTATATACTGTATGTTTACCATATTAACCTCCTTACGTCCTTATATACTGTATGTTTACCATATTAACCTCCTTACGTCCTTATATACTGTATGTTTACCATATTAACCTCCTTACGTCCTTATATACTGTATGTTTACCATATTAACCTCCTTACGTCCTTATATACTGTATGTTTACCATATTAACCTCCTTACGTCCTTATATACTGTATGTTTACCATATTAACCTCCTTACGTCCTTATATACTGTATGTTTACCATATTAACCTCCTTACGTCCTTATATACTGTATGTTTACCATATTAACCTCCTTACGTCCTTATATACTGTATGTTTACCATATTAACCTCCTTACGTCCTTATATACTGTATGTTTACCATATTAACCTCCTTACGTCCTTATATACTGTATGTTTACCATATTAACCTCCTTACGTCCTTATATACTGTATGTTTACCATATTAACCTCCTTACGTCCTTATATACTGTATGTTTACCATATTAACCTCCTTACGTCCTTATATACTGTATGTTTACCATATTAACCTCCTTACGTCCTTATATACTGTATGTTTACCATATTAACCTCCTTACGTCCTTATATACTGTATGTTTACCATATTAACCTCCTTACGTCCTTATATACTGTATGTTTACCATATTAACCTCCTTACGTCCTTATATACTGTATGTTTACCATATTAACCTCCTTACGTCCTTATATACTGTATGTTTACCATATTAACCTCCTTACGTCCTTATATACTGTATGTTTACCATATTAACCTCCTTACGTCCTTATATACTGTATGTTTACCATATTAACCTCCTTACGTCCTTATATACTGTATGTTTACCATATTAACCTCCTTACGTCCTTATATACTGTATGTTTACCATATTAACCTCCTTACGTCCTTATATATTGTATGTTTACCATATTAACCTCCTTACGTCCTTATATACTGTATGTTTACCATATTAACCTCCTTACGTCCTTATATACTGTATGTTTACCATATTAACCTCCTTACGTCCTTATATATTGTATGTTTACCATATTAACCTCCTTACATCCTTATATACTGTATGTTTACCATATTAACCTCCTTACGTCCTTATAAATATATTCTGGATAACATTAGGCAGTTTTATTACGGTTAGGAATGACTAATTTTATAAAGAAGTTAAAACTGGAGTAAATCTTTCCATAATATTTTAACTTGCATTCTTCTATTTACTTCGACTTAAAACAACTATATTACGCCCAGGAAAAGCCTGACAGTCAAGGAGTTAACCAATTTAGTATAGTTTCATATATTACAATAATTATATTTATCTTAGTCGATGTCTTCAGTTTAAGGGGGGTGACCTGCTTTTTGTTATTTCTGTCCTTTTCTCTCTTTCTCTGGCTTGTATCCATTCGGCCCCATTCAGCCAACTATTTAAGACGCGATTTCTTCCTGGCGAGCGATAGCGAGCCAGCATTATATGAAGAAATCCGGCTTCGCCGGAGAAATTTTTCTATCGAAAAATGTACAAATTTAGCCTGCTGTCAAACAAAAATTAAAAATATGCTAGCTCGCTACCGCTCACCAGTAAAAAAATCGATATCTGGATGGGGATAAACATCTTAAAACAGTAGGCTGAATGGGGCCAAATGGATACAAGCCAGAGAAAGATAGAAAAGGACAGAACAAAAAGCAGGTCACCCCCCTTATAAGTAGGACCTTTCGTAGTAAGCGCAGGTCAAAGACAATAATAGTTATCAACACCTATATATTTATGTACAGCTATAACTAACCAACCAACTAACAACTAAGATAGATTCAGGTACCCCCAAGACTATATTTACATTAGTCATCAAGCCCGAGAGGGAGTAGTTGGAATATAGAAAAAAAAAAAAAAAAAAAAAAAAAAAAAACTCATTCAATTTGCAGATTATAGAGTTTCAAACTTAGCCTGTTACGTTCAGGTGGAAATATCTTGCCAGTAACTGGAAATAATGGTTCCACTGGTGAAGATAATGTTGGCATACTAATGTAATACATGGCAACTGGAGCAAGACGTTTATATTTAGCAGCTGCATTCTTCCAGCACAGTCCTTGGTGACCTGAGTTAAGGGGAGGTCTTTAGTTTGTTTCCTAGAACTCCATCAAGCTTAATATTACACCCCCTTGAGCCCCTTTCAAGATAAATTTGTACATTTTTCGATAGAGAAATGTACCGGCCAAAGGCCGGTTTCTCTTATATTACAGGCTCGCTGTCCCTCGCCAGGAAAAAAATCGACACCTAAATGGTACAAAAGGTCTTAACATTGACATAAATGGGGCAAACGTTCTTAAAATCGCCAAACTAATGGAACGAACGTCTAAAAATCTCGAAAGCAATGAGGCTAAATATGAGGGAGAAAGGAGTCAAGAAAAAACTCCCTCAAGTGGAAATCTACCCTTAATCCAGGAGAAAATGTCGGTAAAGCTCCCAAATATCTCGAGTTAAAGATAAAATCTGTCCTCGAATATTACTCTTCGTTTGACAAAATGTTCCTAAAAAAAAATATAGCTCAAACAATAACACCACATTAGGATACGGTCAAAGATATTTGGCTCGCTCGGTTGTTTAGTCCTCTAAGGGTTCTGCGTCAATAATAGCGTGTTCATAATCAATATATTACAAATGTTCATGTAATATCTTTATGTATAATATACGATATATTAGTTTACGGTAGGTTATTTAAGGGGAGGTATTTAGTTTGTTCCCTAGACCTCCATCAAGCTTAAAATTACACCCCCTAGACCCCCTTTCAAGATAAATTTATACATTTTTCGATAGAAAAATGTCCCGGCCGTAGGCCGGTTCCTCCTACATTACAGGCTCGCTATCGCTCGCCAGGAAAAAATCGACACCTAATTGGCACGAAAGGTCTTAAAATTGACAGAAATGGGGCGAAAGTTCTTAAGATCGTCAAACTAATGGGGCGAAAGTCTTAAAATCTCAAAAGCAATGGGGCTAAACATGAGGGAGAAAGGGATCCAGAAAACAAACCCTCAAGTGGAAACTTCCCCTTAATGTCATCCAAGTGTTAATTGTTTTACTTAATCTGTCAATAAACTGCATGATACCTATATATTACGATCAAACATACGAGTACAAAATTATCCTATATAATTATATATTTGAACATTTCTAACATTCTAACTCATCTTGGTTATCCTTCTGAACACTATATATCAACTTTATTTACATTATTATGTTCTCTCCACCAACCTACTTCACTCCTAAACTCGATTAATGAAATTAACAAACACATGTGGCAGTCCGGGGATTCGAACCTAGGATGCTCACACCGAAAATCAACACACTTATGCATTGCACCACGAAGACAGTTATAAACAACCATAGACTAGGCCTATACAATATTGCATCGTATTTAATTTATATCATTTATCAGTATTATCGACCGGCTTCTCTCTCTCTCTCTCTCTCTCTTTTTTTACCTGAGATAAGCCAGAGTCACACGAGCCATTTTTCGAGCAATTTTTACGGGCAATTATGATCTGGAAGCTTCAAAAATTACACTTAATCAGAATTCATCCCCCCTAATATAATCTACCTTCAGTCTAGTTACCGATACCAGTGCGAAAATGTCCCGAAATAACACGAGAAAAAACTTGCTCATGGAAAATTGACGGAAAAAGCGCTCGTGTGACAGCGGCTTAAGGGGGGTGACCTGTTTTTGTTCTGTCCTTTTCTATCTTTCTCTGGCTTGTATCCATTTGGCCCCATTCAGCCTACTGTTTTAATTT
Source organism: Paralithodes platypus (assembly GCA_032716605.1). NCBI lineage: Eukaryota > Metazoa > Arthropoda > Malacostraca > Decapoda > Lithodidae > Paralithodes > Paralithodes platypus. The sequence continues at coordinate 35,911,184 of CM064511.1, forward strand.
CTCCGGCGAAGCCGGATTTCTTCATATAATGCTGGCTCGCTATCGCTCGCCAGGAAGAAATCGACACCTAGATGGGGATAAACGTCTTAAAATAGTTGGCTGAATGGGGCCGAATGGATACAAGCCAGAGAAAGAGAGAAAAGGACAGAAATAACAAAAAGCAGGTCGCCCCCCTTAAGGAGGAAAATACCCACCACTATGTCCACTATTGACATACAGCAATTAAAATGCAATTACCGACAGACTGGGAGAGAGAGAGAGAGAGGCAGAGGTCACTATGTAGGAGTGGCAGGGCCGCAGGGTGACCACTACTGACCATGTGGTCTGAAATGCCATTCCATATCTAGTAGAAAGGAAAATTAATGGGGGACTACAAAATTCGTCTGCTATTTTTCCCGCCTTTGGTTCGCACCAACCTAAATTTGTTGCCATCGAGTGAATTGAATTTTTTAAATCGCAGTCATCAAAATATCACTGGATTTATATAGTCATGAATGTTACAGACATATTACTCTAACATTCTATTCAGTACATTGTCCAATATACAAAGTATTTATGACTAATAAAACATATTTGATTAGGCCCACAAAAACACATGGCAGTCATTCGAAAAATAGTCCTGTTAATATTTTAATAGATAGGTATCCATGTCCTAAAATTAAAATTATATGTATAAAAACTCGAGATGAACTTATAAAATAATCGTCATTAGCCACTTTACTGGATATTAGATTATACAATTATAAACTAGTTTCAGATCTGGCAAGCGCATACTAAATTGATGCCAGTGTTCGCTACCCATAATAGTCATTATACAAAACTTCTCGGACAGTAAATATCTTCCCCACTTAACTTACTTTGTTATAATAATAATAATAATAATAATAATATTTATTCAGTCAGCAATTTACAGAGTTGGTACCACATAGTTTGTTACAAATATGACATGTACCAGCCTTGCATAATTCCAACTAAGGATAGCCCAATAAGGCCGTTAGGCGTATTTCCATTGGGTGTTAAATTTGACATTAGTTGTGCATCTATGTGCACATTAGCAGTAATGGTGGTAGATATTTGTTTCTCACAGATGGAAATCTTAATATAATGTGGATTATAGTCTTAATAAAGGTAAAATGTTGTTATAGATTGTGTCGTGCGTGCGTGTGTGTGTGTATTCCAAGTTGCCACACTTCTTCTTTTGAACCCGCCCGCAGACCGTGCAGATCCACAGGGCTGACCTTTAAATCGGTACTGGCTCAGAAACGTTAGTAGGATTTAGTGGGTGTGGTAGTACGTCCTAGCATGTTTCACATGTTCGCACCCAGTCAGGGGACATCCTCACGACGTATACAGACTAAACACATAACAAAGCCACTCCAACAGCTTCCTCTCTCTCCAACACCCCTTCTCCCCTCTCAACACTCTTCTCTGAGCTAGTGCCGATACAAATGGCCAGTCCTGTATAGAATCGTGAGGTTCAGAGTCGTAAAGATTCCAGGACGAGCTCCATAGAAAATGAATGAAATGAATGAATGGAGGGAAAGTTTAGAGTAGAAGGATAGTTTAAGGGACAGTTTTTTTGTATAACCCCCCCCCCCTACCCATTTCTCTTCCACATTTTCTCCAGTATCTTCTTCATCATCTCCATGTCTTGTGTTTCCATCTCCTGTGTTAACCCCAACAGCGCCCCTACCCCTCTATCGTCTCTCTGCTTTACCTCCTTCCACCCCCTCTCCCCAACTCTATTCCTCATGTATTCCTCCAACTCGTCTCTCTCCTCATTATATCTTGTACATTCCGTTACTATGTGCTCTACGTCCTCCACTATTGGGTCTCCTCCCATTTCACATTGGTTGCAGTGCGGTCCCATTCCATTCCATCTCCTTGTTCTCTCATTCGTCTCTAGCGATCCTGTCCTTGCTTTAAACAGTAGTTTCGATCCCCATCCTCCATCATAAAATAGCTCTCTAGCTGGTTTTTCCTTCTCTCTGTAATATGACAGGTGGCTTTATTTTCTACCCCCTCCCTCCACTTTCTTCTCCCCTCCTCCTTTATCCCTCTCTCTATCTCTCTGACACATCCCCTCCCATTTTCCAGTATGACCCACTCCTCTCTCCCATTTCGTTTTCTAAATTCCCCTCCCACACGGTCCTGTTTTATATTTATCCTCCCCAACCTTCTTTTGCACTCTCTGTTCCATTTACTTTCCTCGCTCGCCCATCTGTATACCTTCTTTGGCCACCTACCTTCCTCCATCTCCTCTAGCCTCACTTTGTACTTCCCTTTCGCTTTCCCTATCCTTTCTTCAAACGTACTCCACCCCATCTCCCATTGGATTGCTTCTTGTGCTACGTATGTATTTGCCCCCAATCCTGTCCTCCCGATTTTATTCTGTACCGTTTCTAATTTCTTCGTTTCTGCCTCTGTTGTTTCTACCGCCTCTAAGCCGTACATTATTGCAGGTACTCCTAGTCCTTTCCACAACCCGCGCACTATTTCGTAGCTATCACATCACATCACATCACATCTCCAAACTTGCCCAAAAGTAGCCCAATCACTTAATACCGGACAACAGACAATTTCAGCTATATTAATCCTATCACACACATTTTCTGATATGTTTATCTTTAACAGCCATGCATGCATGATACTATGAGTTCCCCAAATATAATGGGACTATAGGCCTAGTCCCATATAGCCTACTGTATGAGTAGTGGCCTACGTGTCACATCATTTAAATATTAATGAAATACCACATACATTATTATCACAATCATGCACTCATCAAATCTGCATCAATGTCCCAATCCCCCCTCACAAACAATCACTTAATTAGGCTATTCAGTCACCACCACATAGGCTACCATACATGTATAGTAAAACCAACAGAAAGCCATGATGAACGTTTGTATGAAATGTAGCCTAGCTATAGGCTACTCAACACTCGACACCTCTACAACTTTAATAGTATATAGAACCAGCCCAATTCCGCTTTCCTCAATGTTAGTTAGTTAGGATAATACTTCAGAGGCTATCCACCCCATCACACTGTAAATCAAGAATATAATATAGTTTGAAATGGAAACTCGCAAATTTACGCTTCTGAACGAATCCTAACTAGCCCAATGGTGCGAACAAAAGAAGACCTTGGCAACACTGTGTACGTATATCCCGCCGCGGTCAGCTGACGACCTAAACAGTTGCCCGTGGAAAAGGCAGTGTTGTACAAAAAATTGTCATCATCTTTTTCGAATTTCCTGCATCTCCACGTATGTAATTTGCTGCCTCTGTGTTCTATGACATTCTGATTCACATTGATTGATTTCCTGTCACTGGTCTAATAAGAAATATAGCCGGTAACATATTTAGCTGCCCGATTTGCTAACCTAATCCCACAAGGACCCCAATGGAAATACGCCTAACGACCTTATTGGGCTATCCTTAGTTGGAATTATGCAAGGCTGGTACATGTCATATTTGTAACAAACTATGTGGTACCAACTCTGTAAATTGCTAACTGAATAAATATTATTATTATTATTATAACTTAAAAGCGCACGATAGCTTGTTTTGTAGGAAAGAAACTATAGTGCGCAGGCGCAAACATTCAACCTGCCAAATTCTACAGCTACAGAATATAATACCGTATGTTCAGCCAATTTCTACTGAAACACGTATTGTTAGTAACTAAAAAGGAAGTAAATACAATACTTCAATGAGTATTAAAATTTCGCCCAGCCTATCACACCACATTAGATGAAACTAAATTTCTTGTTCAATAAGCTGATATTTATGTATCAAATTATGTTAATTATTATATATTCACTGGCATTAACGAGTATATAACCATCATATTATGAATCTAGTAAAAATATACTACACAACTATGTCATAGATAAGTGTGCAAACTGTATTAAACCTCTTAAATCACGAACATATTTCTTTATCCTCCCCTTTTCCCCAGCTAACCTAATCCCACAAGGACCCCAATGGAAATACGCCTAACGGCCTTATTGGGCTATCCTTAGTTGGAATTATGCAAGGCTGGTACATGTCATATTTGTAACAAACTATGTGGTACCAACTCTGTAAATTGCTGACTGAATAAATATTATTATTATTATTATTATTATTATTATTATAAAGCCCTCAAACACCTCAATGGTGCATCACACACGATAGTCATTTGAATAAGACCCCCAGCGCCATCTGGATTTTTAGTACAGTTTTCCCTCATTAACACCCTATTTTTAGTTTTTACTACAGCTTCTTCGTATTAAGGGGAGGCAGACCGTTTTTCTGGGGCACCTTCTCCCTAATGTTAAGCCCCACTTGTTTTGAGATTTTAAGACATTTGGCCCATTAGTTTGGCGATTTTAACACCTTTCGCCCCATTTCGTTGTCAATTTTAAGACCTTTCGTGCCATGTAGGTGTAGATTGTTTCCTGGCGAGCAATAGAGAGCCTGCACTTTTAAGAGGAATCGGCCTTCGGCCGGGAAATTTTTCTACCGAAAAATTTACAAATATATCTTGAAGGGGGGTCTAGGTTTTTTTTTCTAGGCTTGATGAAGGTCTAGGGAAGAAAACTAAAAAAATATATGAATAAATGAATTAATAGACCAAACAAACGGCCAGCCTCCCCTTGACTGAGTAATCAAGATGGGGGGCATGGCAATATACTGTTAGCTGAAGAAAACTAGTAAAGACTAATAGGAATAGTCATCACTAACTTATTATTAACCCTCTGAGGATCAATGACGCTTTCTGGTTATCATTAGACGATATTATTGAGATGCCGAAGGGTATATGGAAGTCAGAGGGTTGATTGAGACCGTCTTTACCCTTTTAACTCCCACAGATCCTTCCTAAGCTGAATAAAATCGTCTAATGACAGCCAGAATAAACTGTCAAAAGGCGTCATGATCCTCAAGGGTTTTGTATGAAATATATATGTAGATATTTACGATTACATCTTAATATATATTCTGCATAACCGTTGTATTTATATAAAACACAATTTAATCCACAATTTATTTATTCCATAGTATTTAAAGTGTCCAGAAATATTTGGATTAAACAAATCATATAGCCATTAACCCTTTCAAGCTCCAAAACGCATTTATTTTCTATTTTCTGGTAATTATTAAACGATTTTATTCAGATTAGGAAGGGCATAATTATATGGAAGTCAGAGGGTTGATTGAGATAGCCTTTACCCTTTTAATACCCACAGGTCCTTCCTAAGCTGCATACAATCATCTAATGGTAGCCAAAATAAACTTCTAAAACGCGTCAGAGCTTCAAGGGGTTAATAGAGAAGGTAAGAAATATAATCCATAATTTTTTATACCCGTACTTGTGTATTTATAATTTAAAATAATATTAATACATTTTGGAACTACATAATAATCAGATCCCTGCCTTCCAGCCTTCTGAATTACAATCTCATTATATATTTTACATTATAAACATTACAAAGCTTGGAGATGATTTTTTAATGTATCTTATAAATATTGAATAATGAATCTTTAATTTTGCAATACAATATATAGGAAGCTATCGAATGTATTGATGATCCTAATGGTTATACAGTAATTTGCATGATGAAATTAGACAAACGGTGACAGTTGTTTGAGTGAAGGTATATTGGTCAGTTATCATTATAATACCAATGATAACTAACCTCTAACATTATTATTGACAGAAAATTGTTCAACTACAGTATGATATTGGCTCTTTGGTTAATTACAACTGGCATCATACGAGCGATTTTTACAGCAACTTTTATGACATTTTTGGTCTGGTAGCATCTAAAATAAAGCTGTGCAGGAGTTCAGTTACCTAGCATATTCTATATTCAATTTAGTTTCTTATTCTATTTAAAAAGATCACAAAACGTGTTCAGGAAAGTTTCGTCATTTGATGATTTACAATAATATTTCTATTACTGAGATAACCCACATAAGAAGTTAGAGATCAGTGACCAGTTTAATTCATTTGTTTGTTGAAATTACATTATTCCTTGATTGGTGCTACACTTTGAAAGAAAGGGGAATACATAGTTAAGAAGACAATATGGCAATGTCCATATATGAAGCAGTAAATATAGGTTTCTAAGTTAATTATCTTGTAAATGAAAGAGAAAGAGGGGAAAGGGACACAGCGGGTTATAGTCTGTTCAAAAGAAGTTGACAGCATATCCTCATTGATTATTAACCAAGTTGGCAGTTGGCAGTAGAGCGTAAAATGGCTTGGGAATATGAAAACAAAAATTAAGTAAGTATGGGTATATGTTTAAAAGATTAAAATATCAGATCAGATATGGAACAGGTGTGAGGGTATGAGCTGTCAAAATAGCTTAACCCCTTGAGTACCAGCAACGCACGTTATGTGTCGCCCATGTATGTAACGCAAAACCCCAGCGACGCAATAGTTGTGTTCGCCTTAATTACTCTTGTCCTATGGCACCTAGAGGGTTCAAATTTGTGTGGGAACTACTTTAGGATCCCACGGAACAATACCGTGGTAACCCTCCAGGTCCAGCCGAGTGCGTGTGGGTGCGTGCAGGAGTGATTTTCCAGTATTTTCCTACCCATCACCCCATGTTAACTGTGACTTTCCGCCGCCCCCCAGGACCCCTAAATGACCTAGGTGAACGTTTTTGTGTTTTTGTGTTTTTTTTTTCATTACTAATTACCCATCTAATGTAATTAAAAAAAAAAGTGGCTGGTCCCTCGTTGTACATTTATTATAAATCAGACGGTGCACTGTGGGTTAAACAGGCTCTAAAAGAGAGTTAAGGTGGTGGCAGTGATGAGACAGGGGTCTTGTTTCCATTTGACTTCCCTCATCACAAGCTGTGAGGGTAGTGGTGATGGTGACAGCTTGGTGATGTTGGTGGCAGCGGTGGGACACAAATGGTGGATCCCTCCAACTCCCCTTACAACCAACCGTGACGGTGGTGGCGGTGGTGGTGTCGTCGGTGGTGGTGATGGTGATGTCCCCAGCGACCACCATCAGCCATGGCCACACCCATAGCAACACCAAGCCCCACTCCTCCTACCCCAGGCCGCTACAGGGAAAATTGGAACAGAGAGATATGTTGGTTATCATTTGTGCAATTTTTAGATTGTACAGTATATGTTTACTAAGGACTAGAAATCTGCACACAAACTCAACTGATGCCAGAGAGAATTCGATCGTCTGTAAGACTACAGATTGAACTTCACTGGACCTAGGCACAGTGCGATATATTCACTCAGCTAGCCTTTCAGCATGCTAGGATTATCCTACATTTTTGGCTGGGAGCCTGAGATGACATTACATTTGAGAAACAGTAAAAAATGTACTTGACCCCTTCAGCACTATGATGCCTTTTTACCTTTGATTCTGGCTAAAGTTAGACGATTATATGCAGTTTAAGAAGGACCTATGTTACTAAGAGGGTTTATTAAGATCGTATTAACCCATTTGAGTCGTAGAGGTAGATTACAAGCTAAAGAAAATTGTGTAATGGTAACCAGAATATGATGAAAATTACGTCATGGTGCTGAAAGGATGAATTAAATTAAGTGTGATAAAGAGGTTAATATACACACATGATCGTGCACCACCACCCTCTCCCGCACCACCACAGGGGGCGGATGTTGCTGTACTACCACTGTTGGAGGAGGACGCTGCTGTTGAACCACCACTTGAGGAAACTAAAAAACAAATATATGAATACATTAATTAATAGACCAAACAAACGGTCAGCATATATGAATTAGTAGACCAAACAAACGGTCTGCCTCTTAAATAAGCTGTCCGTTCTCTCTCTTAATACAGGCTCACTAATCTAATCAACACAAACCCACCACCACAACAATGGTCACAACGCCCATTATATTCTTAGGCCGGAGTCACACGAGCCGTTTTTCGAGCAATTTTTACGGGCAATTATGGTCTGGCAGCTTCAAAAATTACACTTTATCAGAATTCGACGCCTAACATACTCTACTTTCATTCTAGTTACCGATATCAGTGCAACAAAAGTCCCGAAATATAACGAGAACAAACTTGCTCATGGAAAATTGACGGAAGAATCACTCGTGTGACAGCGGCTTTATAGTGCGGGTTTTGGTTTGTCATCGCCACGTCAATTGACCACTTGCGAGTTTCAGGCTATAAGGAAGTTGGAGCCGTGAACATCGATTTTAAAGAGAAATGCAATAATAATATGTGTTTCTGATGGATAAAAAGTATGATCAATTTGGTTTTATATATTTGTAAATATAATATGACCGTATTTTAGCTGGTAATTCTGATAAATATTGATGACTACAGCTCCAACTTCCTTATAGACCAAAACTCGCAAGTGGTCAAATTAACACAAGATCTCTAGTCTATTCATTATTATTAGGCCAACATCTTGACCATTAACCTCATGTAACTCAAAAGTACATGTATACATAGCCTACAACTAAAAACAACGGATGAAACAAAAGGGGTGTACATTTCCACACCTCTTTACTGTTAGACTTTCCCCAAATGGTCGATACATCAGCTCGATTGCTAAAATAATTTCGGTTTTTTAAGAGGCCAGTGGCCTAATTATGAGAGGTTAATGGCCTAATTATATTAGATTGAAAATAGACAGGTCTATTAACCCTTTGAAGCTCTGACGCGTTTTAGCAGTTTATTTTGGCTGTCATTAGACGATTTTATGCAGCTTAGGAAGTATCTGTGGGTATTAAAAGGGTAAATACTTTCTCAACCCTTTGACTTCCATATAGGCCTACCATTACTAATCTGAATAAAATTGTCTAATAGTAGCCAGAAACAGAACAGAAACGCGTATTGGAGGTTGGAAGGGTTAAGCCATCCAGTATACTTTATAAAATCAAGGGTATATAATGTGTATGGAAATGGTCTATGCATTCATTGGGTATATTGCTAATTATATAATTTTATAGCCTTATATTATATGGGTTAATAACTACCAATATACTGAACCTTTGTAGGAGTGTATTATTTAGGACACGTTATTTTACCATTGTCATACCATAAGTTAATGCTTAGCAGTTTATATGGTGAATAATAACAAATATTCAAGGAGGACCACTTCATTGACAACGTTTCGCAGATGGTTTCTTCAGGTATGTGCGAAACGTTGTCAATAAAAAGCTCCTCCTCGAAAGGAGTTAATGTAACAGTGTAATACGGTGCCACATTGTTTTATTCTAGCTATTATTTGACACTCATGCAGCTTAGGAATTACCTCTAGCAACCAAAGCAATAATATTTATGCCAATTTATCTTTTTGACACACACAGATCCTTGAGTGTAGTAGCCTACTGTTTAAATTGTCAAAAAAAAAATATATTATTTACACATGCGCGAGTTTACCATACAACACATGATACTTCCTACTGTTTCCATGTGCTTCATGCGATTTTAGCTCCCATTTGTTGCGAAAATGTCCCGTTTTGGCCTTACCCCATCACCCTGCAACAATGTTCATATTTTGTCATTAACCTAACCTAACCTAACCCCAGACCCCCGCTGGTCTTGGCATTGGTATAGAAGATGAAAAAATACTAAAGCTACGGTGGAATAGTGAAAACAAAATGATAATAATAATGATTTTTAAATCATAGGCCTATTAAACCCACATAATCTAATGATTTTTGTCTAATGTTTCGCAGGTAATGGCATACACAGGAATTATTTATGGGTCACAAAGATTGTATATATGTTACAAAGATTGAAATATCTCGTGCATGTGTAAATCTATAATATATATTTTTTAAATCACTTAGATAAATATCTTGCTCCAAACCCCCGATTAACTGCATTTACAAACGAATAGTGCCACTGCTTTTCTTTCCTTTTTTCCAATACGATAGGTAGTTTAGTTACAAACAACCTTGTAAGGATCAACATATCTCGTGTTGCTTGATTCTTTTGTATTCCTTTATGTGTACACATTACAAATTAAAACAATATATTTTAGTTACTGCAATACATTACATTTTCTTTTTCTAAATACTTGAGGCAGAAAATGTAATCTTTATGGGTAACTTAAGAAAACGTCCTCGATTTGGTTAAACCACATTTTCATTGGCCAATATATGCATTCTGCGGGTACCCTTATCAAATCATTCAACATTCACCTGTAATAATAACAAGTAAGTAATAAAAGGTTAATAATTATGATAATGGATGATAGTGGAGTTGATGATGATATGGATCATACAGTGAATAATTATATTATATGATAATGACGATGACGGTAATGATGATGATTTCAAAACTTGTAGTCACCTATTGCCTATAGTGATAATCCTAATGACGATAACAATGATGAACAATTCTACTTTTGGTGACACATGATGGTGACAACGACAGCATAATGCTGCAAATTATGAAGTTTATGCTGGTGACCCAACTAACCGGCTGTTGGGGGTATGGCTGTTGTGGGTATGGCTGTTGTGGGTAGGGCTGTTGTGGGTAGGGCTGTTGAGGGTAGGGCTGTTGTGGGTAGGACTGAGGAGGGTAGCTTGGTGGGGCTGATGGGGTGTATCCCCCGGGATACTGGTTATAACCTGTAAGAGGGAAAACAAAAACTTCATAAAGAGAGGAAAATTCACAGTGCCGTGAATACAAGACTAGAGAAACTAAACCCACATTTAAAAAATAGTTGTTGTTTTTACTCGATATGTGGGCTTAAGTTTTCCAGTGTTCAAAGGAAATATGTCGCGCACTAATTGCTGTTCCAATTGGACTCAGTAGAGCACACACCTCCAACATACATGCTGTAATTGGTCTGGGGCTGAAAATTAACGTCATATATTAGCATGTTTCACATGCTCGCACCCAGTCGAGGGACACCTCGATGACGTATACAGACTAAATACAAATAACAAAGCCACTCCAACAGCTTCCTTTCTCTCCAACACCCCTTCTCCCCTCTTTAAACTCTTTAGAAAATAGACAAAGTAGAAAGTAGCTATGAGGTGCCGTTGTAAAGACTTGTCCCTCAATACCTTCACCTGGCCTGACCTGACATAGAACACAATTACCTAAATGGACCCGAATTTGTTCTTATCTGAAGTTATGTTGCATTTTGTTATGATCCTATTCTCCCCCCTTCCCCCCCTATTGAAAATAATTAAATGAAAAAACAAATAATAAAACCACTGATTTTGGCGTAGCTTACCGGACATGTCTCCTCTTTCCGACTGAGAACAACAAGCTAGAGACAAGTGAAGTGTTCAGCTACTGATGGTCGACTGGGGAACAATTTGAGAACAATTGGCCTATGTTGAACGAGTAAACAAAAACAAAATAACTGATGGTGGTGGTGACAACTAAGGATGAGTCACACAGGGGCTTTTCCGGCAATTTTTTTTTTAGAATTCTAATCAGATAGCTTCAAGATTGTCATGTAGTTAGAATTCCAACACCTAAGTTATTCTACCTCGATTCTCTTTGCCGATATCAGTGTAATATGTCCCTGAAATTAGTGTATCTTGAGTTTAATTACCGATATCAGTGTAATATAGTCCTGAAATGTTGCCAGGAGAAAGTTCCCGACCAAAAATTGGCGTAACTATAGAGGTGGTTTCGCACGAGCACATTTTCTGTCAATATTTGATGGGTAAGTTTTTTTATCGTATTAGTAAGTGGCTCTTTCGCATTGGAACCGGAAACTAGATCGAAGGTAGATTATACCACGTAGTTATAGTAGTTATATTATACCACATAGTTATAGTAGTTATATTATACCACGTAGTTATAGTAGTTATATTATACCACGTAGTTATAGTAGTTATATTATACCACGTAGTTATAGTAATTATATTATACCACGTAGTTATAGTAATTATATTATACCACGTAGTTATAGTAGTTATATTATACCACGTAGTTATAGTAGTTATATTATACCACGTAGTTATAGTAGTTATATTATACCACATAGTTATAGTAGTTATATTATACCACATAGTTATAGTAGTTATATTATACTACGTAGTTATAGTAGTTATATTATACCACGTAGTTATAGTAGTTATATTATACCACGTAGTTATAGTAGTTATATTATACCACATAGTTATAGTAGTTATATTATACCACATAGTTATAGTAGTTATATTATACCACGTAGTTATAGTAGTTATATTATACCACATAGTTATAGTAGTTATATTATACTACGTAGTTATAGTAGTTATATTATACCACGTAGTTATAGTAGTTATATTATACCACATAGTTATAGTAGTTATATTATACCACGTAGTTATAGTAGTTATATTATACCACGTAGTTATAGTAGTTATATTTTAACGGAACTAAAATCTTAAAACTGCCAGACAACAATTGCCCATAAAAATTGACGGGGAAATCGCTGGTGTGATTAATTAAGTGTTGTGATTGTGGCTATCTGCTGTGGCCACCCCTGACAGTGACGTTACCCGCAGATAACACACCTGATAACCTCAGATACCGGTTATCACTCGGTATTCTCTTACAGTTAGCGCTATGTGGAGTAATGCACAGTCAAAGGCAATAGTTCGCTGAAAACCAACATGATAATTTATGTGATATTTTGATAAAGTAGATTTAGAGAGGGGGGGAGGGGTATCACCAAAACCTTTAATTAACACCAAGGTGACAATTAAAGTTAACAAAAATAAACTATTACAGAGCAGAAGACACTATGTTTTTTTTTGTTTTTTTTTCTATGTGTAGGGAGAAGAATGGCAAGACTGCCTGTAGCCAGTGTCCCTTCAGAGTGAAGGATTGATAGAAAGACAAATAAAGGTACGTTAGAGTCAAAATGCCTGGACACACAGAGCTTTACCCAAGGTCTATGTAGGCTACTGGGCCCTGGTATTACCCATTCAGTACCTGTGACCTTCATTTAATTTTAGTCTGGCAACTATTAAGCGATTTTATTCAGCTTAGGAAGGACGTCTACTAATAAAAAGGCTACAGCCTATCACAATTAATCATTTTAGCTTCCATATATCCTTCCTAAGCTTCACAAATTGTCTAAATGTAGCTGAAACCAAATACAAAGTACATCGCCGGTACAGAGGTGGTTAAAGAAGCTCAAGGCGTGGGAAGGGGTAAAGATAGACTGAAGAAAGGAATTATAGAGTTTACTTGTCCATTGGAAGAAAGACTCTGGATATCGGTTCACTCTTGAGTTAGAGAGAAATAATTGGGGTGTGAATGTGTTGAAAGTCAGGTGCCACCTACCTAAGGGGGAAGGTATGAAATAGTACTACATAACACTGATTATAGTATTAAGAGAGAAACTGGCCTTCGGCCTGGACATTATTCTACCGAAAAATGTACAAATGTATCTAGAAAGGTGGTCTAGATGTGAGTGTGTGTGTGTTTTTTTTTTTTTTTTTTTTTTAGCTTGATGAAGGTCTCGCGAGGAAACTATTAAATAAATAAATAAATACATAAATAACTAGACCAATAAATAACATCTACCCCCTTATACCACCTCCTCTACGTAGGGCACGTGGTACCCGTCTTGCAACACAATCCCACCCCTACTCTGTGCAACTCTCCAACCCAAGAGTGAAACGTTACTCTCAGACAAAAAAGTATCGATAAATCAGGTGCCAAGGTCTTCAATTTACCGTCGGCTGGCAGTAAACAGACTATAGTGCTGAACCTCTTCAGCTCTAACTTCCTGCAATAGTTGTTTATCAAATTATTCACATTCGTGTTAAGGGGGCCCCACCTCGTATTTGTTTTTCTCTTTCTTATCATCATATTCTGGCAAATATTAGACGGATTTTATTCAGCTTAGGAAGGTCTTCTAGCAATAATAAGGCTTCAAACTATCTCAACCAACCCGTTTAATTACCACATATCCTTCCTAAGCTGCATAACATCGTATAAATACAGCTACGATAAAATATACAAAACTTCGCTGGTACTCAAAGGGTTAACTAAATCTACCCTCTAGCCACCACAGATCCTTCCTACACTTACACTTACACTTAGTTACACTTAGTTGTATTCCGTCCGTTAGTGACACAGTTGAGCTGGGGCTCCACTGCGACCAGGCAGCTCCCTTTCTTCCACTCTCCATTCCAGAAGTCGGTTGGAGTTGGTGCTGGGGTATCCTGGTGTTGGTGGCCGGTCCGGTATTTTGGCCAGCCACATGTCCAAGTGTTTCTTGAAGGTGTCTGGAGACACCCCGGTCATGTTCCTGAGAGGGGCTGGTATACAGTTGAACAGTCTGGTTCCATTGTATGTAAAGCTGTGATGGATCAGGGATTTGATTTTCTGTGTTGATCCCGGCGTAGTCCTCACATAGCACAGCCTCCCTCGTCTTTGGTGCTGAGTCTCTTGGATGTTTGGATTTGGTACCTTTTTTTCCAAAATCTTCCAGACGTAGATGATGTATCTCTCCCTACGTCTTTGAAGTGAGTACAGCTGCAGCTCCTTAAGTCTCTCCCAGTAGTTAAAGTGTTGAAACCCATGGATTTTACTGGTGAATGTCCTCTGGGTGCCTTCAATTTCCGTTATTTCTCCTACTTTTTGGGGAGACCAGAGCTGGGAGCAGTACTCCAGTCGTGGTAGGACCAGTGACTTCCACAGTGTTAGCATACACCTCTCATTTCTTGTGTGGAAGGTTCTCAGGATCCAGCCTGCTATTTGTTTTGCTGTTGTTGTGGCTTTGGTAATATGCTGGGAAAAAGTGGCGTCACTGCTCATATTTACTCCCAAGTCCTTCACTGTGTCCTTGGCGGTAATTTCTTGCTGTCCACTTTTGTAGTTGGTGTCGTTTTGTAGTGCTCTCTTGTTCCCGTACCTTAGAAGCTCGAACTTGTCTCCGTTTAGGGCCATGTTGTTTTCTTCTGTTACACCGATTAAAATCATATAATCTTAGCCAAAATAACAACAAAATATGCCGCAGTATACTGTAGAGAAAGGGTTATGACATAATTCCAATATCTTATCACTAAAAGCTGTGACATATGTGAGCTGGTGACTTAAGGGTAGGGCACACCTTGAGCCCAAAATGTTCAATGGAATTTCGATTTATTTGTTCTTCTTAAAATGTTCCTTTGGTCAAGAAGAACATGTGGAACCATATCTAGTGTGCAAAAATGCATCTACCCTCCCCCCCCCCACGGCCCACGGCATCCGCCCCCCCCCCCCCCCCCCCCCCCCACCACCCCAACAGCCATAAATAGGCCTACCAGCTGGATGTTCAACACAACTAGTGACCTTGTGCCCATCCCTGGTAAAACAAAACCCCTTTCCGATGATTCAGCTGCATAGGACCCCCAGGGGTGAGACGAAAAATCGTCGGTAAAGGCCAAACAAAAATAAATAAATAAATAAATAAATAATAATGCAAAAAATATAGCTATAAGAAAGATAAATATCAATAAATATGAAAACAATAATTATGATATCTATGAATATCCATGCATATATATATATATATATATATATATATATATATATATATATATATATATATAAATAATGTCATATGTCATGTTATGTCTATCATAACATTAGGAAGTACAAAATCACAAATTTCAGAATCTAGTCGAAATACTAAAATATTATAAAATATAATAGTTTAGCATGAAATTCGCAGATAATTCGTTTTCTCTTAAAGAGCGTACGCTAAGAAAACGATAATAAGAGGAGTAACTTATTTTTTTTTCGCCAAGGCCACTAAAATAATATAATATTGAATGTTGAAAATGGAATCTCCTGTAACTTTTAATTAAATTTTTCACCTTCTAGGCACTCTGCCACGAGTATTTATTGACTTATATATGTATAATGATGCACACATATGCAACACACCTATATAAGTAACAGGTCGTAGTAAAATTGCGTTTTCTATTCATGGGACCGAACTATTGAACATAATATAGGAAATATTTTGAGAATTATTGAATTT
The DNA here is from genome assembly GCA_032716605.1 of Paralithodes platypus. NCBI lineage: Eukaryota > Metazoa > Arthropoda > Malacostraca > Decapoda > Lithodidae > Paralithodes > Paralithodes platypus. The sequence continues at coordinate 35,927,131 of CM064511.1, forward strand.
AATTATACGATAATGCACAAAACTAATTTTGGGCACTTAATATTAATGAAAACCGTGATATTATACCGATTCTTTATGTAATATGTGGTTTACCAATGCCTAGCCATGTTTCAAGAGGTTTTAAGATGAAATTGGTGTTTTTAATGGAAAAACAACATTAATTAAATAAAAAATAAAAAAAACATAGAAAAGCAACCAATTTCGGTGAACATATAGAGGATAGTACTACTAACTAATATAATAACAGACATATTTAAAAAACATAAAATTAAGGGGGTTTTAGGATTTTTGAAAGATTGGGGGTGTCAAGGTGTGCCCTACCCTTAATGATAAACTTGCATCCGCTTGTGTTAGTGTTATTTATGTGTGTGTGTGTGTGTGTGTGTGAGACTGTGTATGAGAGTGTGTGTGTGAGACAAAGAGTACAAAGGAGTACAAAGGAAATCAAGCAACAACAGATCTAGTGACTCTTCTAGGTTGCTTGTCCTCCAAAACACTGAGGATCAAGTGTCCAAACAGTGGTTTAGAGTGGGTAAGGGAACATTGGAAAGGGAATTACTGCCCTGGAACTAATGTCCGTGGCAGGATTAGGAAGTTAGTAGGGGACAGATGGGTTAGAGAGTGAGAGAGAGCGTGTGTGTTAAAGGTGGGGCTCATGGGTTGAGATAAACATGGAATGATAATCGCCAAGCTGTATATAATTATCTTGCAAAATGCAATGGCACTGACATAATTATTAACAATGGTATAAAGGATTTTGTGGATCGTCTATACCGGGCCTGTGACGTCACAAGAGTGTAAGTCCACCATCCAGTCTAGGCTAAGGATACTGGTGTGACGTCACTATGACGCCACAGGCCCGGTACAGACGATCTGCAAAATCCTTTATACCAAAATTAATAATTATTTCAGTGACATTGCATTTTACAAGATAATTATATCATATATATAATCATAGAAGACTGCATTTCACACAACCACTTACGCCAACAACACAATCTACACTCAATGAGAGCTCTGTGGGAAAGCCCGATCGTGGCCATGGCCTTTCTCAGGGACTCGGGGCTGTTCGGCCAGGCAGCTTAGAGAACAACAACAACAACAACCAAGCTCTCTCCCTACCCACTATTTCATACACATGAGTGTGAGGTGAGCTTGATTGGTAAAGTTATTGAGAATGTCAGTTCCATTAAGCATTTAGGCAGTGTGATGAGTAAATGTAGAAGTATTGAGGATGAAGTGCGAGAGAGGGTACAACAGAGAAGAGGGTTGTAGTAAAGCTGAAAGTAGTGACAAGGAATAGGGTGGTAAGCATGGAAGTTAAGAAGTCACTGACGATATTGACGTACAGGAGTGAAGCATGGACGTTGGTAGAGAGTGAGACACATTAATCAAACGTGATATGGATGGAAATTAGTTATTTTACTTGGAAAATGCAAGTGGAGAATCCCATGGAGACACGAATGAGGAAAGACGAGAGCGTTGTGGTGTGGATGTGGCCATCCCCTCGGGGAGTAGGGAGTCTGGAGATAGACAGGCAGATTGATAGAAGAAACATAATTATAAATAATGACCCTCAGCAGCGTGAACAAAATGCCTACTGAAAATTTAAAAAGTAAAGGAAGAAATAGAAAACTAAACTACAGATGCATGTTTTTTTATAATAATAATAATAATAATAATTATAATAATAATAATAATAAAATTAATCTATTTATCTATCTATCTATCTATCTATATGCTCAGGCCCAATCCCCACTTTTCCTATTTTTTAGTTTTATTTTCTATTTAATTCTATTTTGTTATTTTTTTCTTCTTGGGGGTGGCCGCCTCAAGACAGAGCAAGAACAGGGAAAACACAAAACACAACATAAAACAACGAACAAACACAGACAAAACACAAATTCACACACATCTAGGTCACCCAGGAGAAGACCCAGAGACCAGGGTCACCAAGGTCGCTCCAGCACTCCCCCGGCCCCCTACCACCAGGAGAGCGGAGCCGAAGCAGCAATTATTTACATGTTTAACGTGAACGGTGTCTACATAAATATAATATTAATGTAATGTACACACTTGCGTATTAATGTAATGTACACACTTGCGTATGTTTCGAGAACAGGAAGCAGCTTGTGGGGCAAGTAGGAAAATAAGGGTTATTAACCCTCTCTGACATATAACGCGATGTTTAGCCTAATGGGGATACTTTAAAGCCTTTGTTACCATCAGGGGTATTTCGAAACCTTTAGTTTAGTTACTTCAACCTCTGCAGTTGTCTTTGAGTTAGCTGTGGGCAGAAAACTAATTTTGGAGAGGTAATTATAAGAGTGAGAGAACTCTATTTCATATTGCTAATCTGGCAACCTCTGCATCATATGTGCGTGAAAGGGTTAACATAACACCATGTGGCTTAATTTTTACAGGTCATAGGTGTGGTGTGACCGGATATTCCATATATATATATATATATATATAATTATATATATATATATATATATTTTTTTTTTAAAGGACGATTTCCTGCCATTAACCAGTACACCAACTCAACTAGTGCCATATTATGTATATACATGTATACACAGGCACATACCCCATAGCTGGATATGGCCGACTCGAGACAGAGCCCGAACAGACAAAAACAAAACTCACATACATCTAGGTCGCCACAAACTTAATTCAGTGCCAACATAAATTACTAACCCAAATTAACTTACCAGTTCTGGTTGTGATGACAATTATATCGAATCTAGAAACAGTCTCCCTTAATTGGCCTCTTGTAACTCCGGGATGTGAATTGACCACTGGCGAGTTTCAGGCTATAAGGAAATTGGAGCTGTAGGCATTGATAGAAAACAGAAATGTAATAATAATGTACATTTCTGATAAATATAGAAAACGATTGTATATAAGTAAATACATCAATAGTAATCCATTCTCCCCTCATCCCTCCCTTCGTTCTCCCCTTAAAGGCAGGTTTTTAGTTTGGTCTCTAGATATCTATCAAGCTTAAAATTACTCCCCCTAGACCCCCTTTCAAGATAAATTTGTACATTTTTCGGTAGAAAAATGTCCCGGCCGAAGGCCGATTCCCCTTAACCCCTTCAGACTCCTATGACGCAGAGGTTGCCAGATTAGCAATAATAAATAGAGTTCTCTCACTCTTATAATTACTCTCCAAAATTAGTTTTCTGCCCACAGCTAACTCAAAGACAACTGCAGAGGTTGAAGTAACTAAACTAAAGGTTTCTAAATACCCCTGATGGTAAAAAAGGCTTTAAAGTATCCCTAATAGGCTCAAAATCGCGTCATATGTCGGAGAGGGTTAAATTACAGGCTCGCTGTCGCTCGCCAGGAAAAAATCGACACCTAAATGGAACAAAAGGTCTTAAAATTGACAGAAATGGGGCGAGGGTTCTTAAAATCGCCAAACTAATTGGGCGAACGTCTTAAAATCTCAAAAGCCATGGGACTAAACATGAGGGAGAAAGGGGTCCAGAAAAAAATCTCTCCAGGTGGATATCTCCCCTTAACTTAAAGGTTGGTTCGTGCAACCCTCTTACTGGCGACACTGCAGTATTCATGGTGGTAATATTCTGGATCAATGGTTATATGTCCTTCCTTCCTCACTTGTATTCATGGTGGTAATATTCTGGATCAATGGTTATAATGTCCTTCCTTCCTCACTTGTATTCATGGTGGTAATATTCTGGATCAATGGTTATAATGTCCTTCCTTCCTCACTTGTATTCATGGTGGTAATATTCTGGATCAATGGTTATAATGTCCTTCCTTCCTCACTTGTATTCATGGTGGTAATATTCTGGATCAATGGTTATAATGTCCTTCCTTCCTCACTTGTATTCATGGTGGTAATATTCTGGATCAATGGTTATAATGTCCTTCCTTCCCCACTTGTATTCATGGTGGTAATATTCTGGATCAATGGTTATAATGTCCTTCCTTCCTCACTTGTATTGAACGGGTGCGGCTCTTGCTATAACCAACTGGGCTTATAGTCGTTAAGGGGAGGTATTTAGTTTGTTCCCTAGACCTCCATCAAGCTTAAAATTACACCCCCTTGAGTCCCTTTCAAGATAAATTACATTTTTCGGTAGAAAAATGTCCCGGTTCCTCTTAAATTACAGGCTCGCTATCGCTCGCCAGGATAAAATCGACACCTGAATTGCACGAAAGGTCTTAATATGGGGTGAAAGTTCTTAAAATCGCTAAACTAATGGGGCAAACGTTTCATAATATCAAAAGCAATGGGGCTAGACATGAGGGAGAAAGGGGTCAAGAAAAAAATCCCTCAAGTGGAGATCTCCCCTTAAAGGAGTAAAGGGGGGGGGGGGGTTGCTCCTTAGTCCTCTATCAAGCTTTAACAAACACCCACAAGACAATTGTTTAAATTTTTCGGTAGAGAAATGTCCCGGTTTCTTCTAAATCACAGGCTAGCTGTCGCTCGCCAGGGTAAAATTGACACATAAATGGCACAGGTGTTCATATTGACACATAAATGGCACAGGTGTTCATATTGACAAAAGAAGTGGGGTTTATGATCTTAAATTCGGGGAGGTGTGGTGCAGTGGTCTTGCCACTGGCCTGGTAATCCAAAGGTCCCGGGTTCAAATCCCGATGTATCAATGGGAAGATATTATTGGGATGGAATTTGTGCTGTACCTAGTATCAGTGCATTACCACAAGCCCACCGAAACGTCAATAAAATACCTTCATTGTTCCCTGATTAAATAGCAGTGTATGAATATTCCCATATTCAAAATATGCTATAGGGGTGCAATGCCTGGTGAGTTATCTGCTCAACAGGTGGCGTTGTGTGTGTGTAAGTGTGAGAGTCCGAGTGTAGGAGATGAGACAGTGAAGCACGGGAACGAGATGGCTTCAGAGATGGGGTCGTTTCGGGCCATGAGTGAGCACCGTGCCTCATGTGAAGGCAAGATGGCAGGTGCTCGTTGTACTCTACGTGCTTCACATGTCTCACTCCCTAGACTGGAACAAGACCTCACGGGCTTCACTTGTTCATTGTAAAGCGGTGAATGTTAAGGCTCTCACCCTATGCCCGAGAGGAAGTAAGTTGGAATATAGAAAAAAAAATAAAAATAAAAAAAAATAATGGGGAGAATGTCTTAAAATGTCCAAAACTATAGTGAGGCTAAGCATGAGGAGAAAGGAGTCCAGCATTTTTGTTCAAGGGGAGGAAGACCGTTTTTCTGGACCCCCTTCTCCCTAATGTTTGACCCCATTGTTTTTTAGATTTTAAGACGTTCGGCCCATTAGTTTGGCGATTTTAACACCTTTCGCCCCATTTAGTTGTCAATTTTAAGACCTTTCATGCCATTTAGGTTTCGATTATTTTCTGGCGAGCGAAAGCGAGCCTGCAATTGTAAAGAGGAACCGGCCTTCGACCGGGACATTTTTCTACTGAAAAATGTACAAATTTATCTTGAAGGGGGTCTAGGGGGGGGGGGTTTCTAAGCTTGATGGAGGTCTAGGGAGGAAACTAAAAAAATATATGAATAAATTAATTAATAGACCAAACAAACGGTCAGCCTCCCCTTAAAGCTCCCCTTAACCCCTTCGATTTATGATGGCTCTATTCTTCATTTATTTCGCTAGCATTAGACGATTTTATTCAGCTTATGAAAAACCTGTGGGAGAGAAAGAGTTAACCCCTTCTGTACAATCGCGCTAATAAGTCATGTCTCGGCACCAAGTATGTTTTGATCAATAATTGGCATCAGCAATATCTAAAGCTTCATTACTTCATATCGAGTGAAATATACAAACATGTTCCTACACTTACCCACCCTATTCAACATCTGACAGACATGAATACAGCACAGAGCAAGCCAAACTTAATGACAGCTGGGACATGACTTATTAACGCGACCGTACCGGCGACGTCTTTTCCTTATAATCTGGCTTCTACTAATCTGTGTTATTCAGTTCAGGAAGGATCTCTATCAATTATAAGGCTTCGAAGTAAATCAACCCTTTTAACTACCACAGAGATCTTTCTTAAGCTACATAAAATTGTCTAAATATAGCTAGAATTAGATACAACAGACGTCGCCGGCACAGGAGTTAATAATAGATATCTTGTTTGCGAGGCATTTGATTAGCGGCTTGACATGAGGCCCAAATGCTGGTTGAGGTCATCCAAAAGCCTATTATTAGTTAACAACGGCATCCAAAATTAAGAGGAGGGGGGGGGGGGGCATTTATTTGCTTATTAAATCATCTTTCTATCATTCTTTTTAATTGTCCTCGTTAGACCTCCACCAAGCTTAACCCGTTCAGTACCAGGGACGTCCTTTTTATCCTGTTCTGGCAATTATTAGATGATTGTATTCAGCTTAGGAAGGACCTCTAGCAGTAATAAGGTTTCAATTTGTCTCAACCAACTCTTTTAACTCCCACAGATCCTTCCTAAGCTGCATAGTATCGTCAAAATCTAGCTAGAATACAATATAGCACACGTCGCTCGTACTCAAAGGGTTAAAACAAAAACCACATCCCGTATATCTCACTTCAAGATCATTTTGTAAATTTTTTGGTAGAAAAATGCCCCGGCCGAAGGCCGATTCCTCTTAAAATTTATTACAGGCTCGGTATCGCTCGCCAGGAAAGAATCGACACCTAAACGGCACGAAAGGTCTTGATATCGAATTATCGATAAAGAAATGGGACGAAATGTCATAAATTCAACAAATTAATGGAGCGAACGTCTTTTAATCTCAAAACTAATGGGGTTAAACATGAGGGAGAAGGAGAGCCAGAAAAGCGAGCCATTCTCCTTCATGTGAAGGCGCCAGTTGAGATAGCCTTAAACCTATTTGGTCTGATGACTTTTTGGATCTCTTCTGCTTCGCTCCATTAGTTTGGAGATTTTAAGACGCTTCTCTCCATTACGTTTGTGATATGACGCTTACCCCATTCAGGTATCGATAATTTGTCTAGGTGAACGATAGTGTAGGCCTACCTCTGCTTAGAAGAAATTGGCCTTCGGCCGGGACATTTTTCTATTGAAAAATGTACATATTTAGCTTGAAAAGGGTCTACAGGTATGTGGGCCTTATTTTCTAGTTGAAAGGAAGTATAAGGTATTTTTGTTAGCCTAGGGGACAAACTAAAATAGGCCAACATAAATTCTACATTACTCGAAAATGGCAAAAGTAAGAAAAATCCCCAATAATAGATAAACAAAATAGCATAATGCCCCACAAGATGGCGGACCAGTTAAGTGAGACATGTCACTGCTAATCAAGTGAGGAAGGTCATTCTCCAAATTTTACATTAGATTATCCTTGAAAATAGTTTCAACTCGTTTTCGCGCGCTTTGGTGCTGCCATCTCTTGGAACTAAAGTGAACCTATCGGCGGTGTGGCAAGCGTTGCCAACTTAGCTAATTTACAGCTAGATTTACATATATTTACTTCAATCTAGCAGTTATTATTAACAACTAGCGATATCAATTTTAGTCGCATTCAGGAGATTAGAGTTATTAGTAGTTGATATTCTAGATATTCCGTGGATTTTCTAGCGATACTCTAACAATACTGTCGTCCATATATATCGATCATCTTCATTCTCTATTATCTAGCGACTTTGTAGCAACTATTGTAGAGTAAACTAGCGTAATTTTACGATTTTCAGTTGGTAACCCTGGACCTGACGTCACACCCTCAGTCTGTGGAGGTACAGTGTGGAGAGAAGGTGTGCGTTAGCCTCTCGTCAGTGTTAACTCGTTCGGTAGCCTTATAGGAGATACAAGACAAATATAGGAGTTTGGGCCCAAGCCAGGAGACCCGATTGACCAGGCAGGAGAAGAGAAAGGTGAGTTTGAGTCCCTGGGTGGTGTGGCAGAGGGTGAATTGTGTAAAGCTAAGCGGGCGCGGCTCACATCAAGGCAAGGCAACCACCACTACCTCAGTACCTCCCAACCTACCATCGCAACCACTGGTTTAAAACTACCACCACCTCTATCCTTAAATACTATCCTTCTAGCTCACCATTACTACAACTCTAACTTATATCCAGTATAACTAGCTTGCTTCAACTAGCCTACTATTAGTTTATAATCCTACTAATCTCGCCTTAAATCTTATCTAGGCTAAGACACAAACATCACAACCACTGGCTTAAAACTACCACCTACCTTGGCTCCTTTATCCTTAAGTACTACCCTTCTATCTTACTACTACTGTTACAGTGTTACTACTACTATCACTATCTAACTAACTAGCCTCCACTAGCCTACTTTAATCATAGCCTGCTAATCTTGCCTTAAGCCTTATCTTAGATGGAATTTGGCGATAGTGATACGTTGACTGTTGACAATAATCTTAGCCTAATACCTTCGATCGGACGGTGAATTATTGTCTTACTTGTCAAGGCTATGCCTAGGCCTATTTTCGTAATTATATTTTAGTTTTTCAGGTTTGTATTTTCCGTTTTTCAATTAGCCAAACCCAGAGACCTTTCGGAAGTTTCGGACCTTGTATAGCCTATATTTGTATAGGCTATTTCAATTAACCCAACACAGAGATCTAACCTAACCTTCCTGACCATGTTTTTATTATTATTATTTGCCTTACCCAGAAACCTAACCTAACTAGGCCTATTCAGACCTTGTAATTTATATATTTCAATTTGGCTGATCCAGACTCCATAACCTACATCTGACCTAACCTTCCAGACATACTTTATATATAGATAGATAGATAGACCTATATATCCCCTCTAGGGATCACGGCGTCAGGAAATATAAAGTATAGATAGATACGTAGACGATTTAATGGAAAAGCAAATTGCATCCGAAAATCATATCAGCTGCTTTTATTTGCATACATAATAACACAATAGATATGAGGTATTCTGAATGAACTGTAGTAGCTAAATTATTATCATGGAGCACAGTACAGTCACGCCTCCCCCCCCCCCCTTTCAAGCTACAAACAATGCTTGCCAAACCTCTCTTAGTCCCCTCCCTCCCGGCTTCCCCATCCCCCTAATGCAATCTGATCCGACGTTTTGGGGTTATATCTTGTTAATTAAGGAGTTCGCTTGCATAATTGTTCAGTCCAATACCTTTAGTGAATACAAACCCATTCTATGTTGTATTTTAAGATATTTAGAACCTCCAGGACTGTTAAAATTACATCGGAAATGTATATTTTACCAGCTAGAACGTTTTGATTATCGAGCGTGATATCTCGGCCTAGCTGTTCTATAAGCTATATATATATATACAGTGTGGACTGGTAATCCCGACACTGACTTACGGAAGCGAAGCATGGACGTTGGTGGAGAGACTCAGACCAAGAGTGAGAGGGGTGGAAATGAGTTACTTAAGAAGTGCATGCGGAGTTACATGGAGGGATAGACAGATACATGAAGAAGTAAGAAGGAGGTGTGGTGTGGAGGTAGATGTTCTGGAAAGTGTGAACAGGAACACCTTGAGATGGTTCGGCCATATGGAACGTATGGGAAGCAAGATAATTACTAAGAGGGTGTACGAGAGCGAGGTGGAAGGACACAGAGGGAGATGTAAACCGAAAGAGAGGTGGAAGGATGGAGTGAGGAAGTATATGGATGAAGGCGGTGCTGGTTGGGAGGAGGGGCGTCGACTGACTGGCGACAGAGGTGCATGGGGGCGGTTCGTTCGTGGCCATCCCTTCGGGGATCACGGCGTCAGGCAATAGATAGATATATACCGGTATATAATATACATACGGTATATATATATACCAGTATATATATATATACCGGTATATATATACCGTATATATATACCGTATATATATACCGTATATATATAATATATATACACCGGCTATACCGGCATATATATATATATATATATATATATATATATATACGGTATATATATATAATATATATATATATATAAAGGCTATACCGGCATATATATATATAAATACCGGTATATATATATATATAGCTTATATTTGTTGTTTGTTATATAGGATAGCAGCTGTTAGATAGGCTAACGGTTAGCAACTTAGCAACTGTTAGGTAAAGGTTAGTAGGGTGTCATAATTTAGCCTGTAGACTACAGTAGGTCAAGTTATTGAAGTTGGTCTATTAAAAATATTAAAACGTGGATTGTAGGGGGTTGGTGGTTGAGAGAAGGCGCTGTTCTGAAGAATTACCCCAACAATTAATCTGGAAGGGGGAAGATGTATCCAGACCAGGATTCGAACCCACTCACTCCAAATATGTTTGTGAGATTTGGTCACCTTATCCACTCGACCATCCCCTCATGGTTTAGTGGATACGGTGCCCAACTCTCACACACATATCTGAAATGAGTGGGTTCGAATCCTGGTTAGGATACCTCTCTCCCAACCTGTGCTATAATAAATAAGGAACCATTGTTATTAACCGTCATTACACCTCAAACCGTACGTCCTGGATTTGGTGTTGAATTGTAACTCAACCGCTTCCCTGACGAATCAACCATTAGACCATTTCACACTAATTTCAACCAGCATCGACTCCCAATACCGGTATTCCTTCTAGTTGACGCAGTTTTAGTATTTAAGTTCCTGGTTGAGTTGTTCCTAAACCTGGTGAGTCATACTGCGCCACCACAATCATTACGTGGGGTCTGTGGTATAATGATGGCTGTAATGAAGGTTAATAACAATGGAGCCTTGTTTATTATTGGGGCAGGAGTGAGTCTAGACTCTCTCTCTCTCTCTCTCTCTCTCTCTCTCTCTCTCGAGAGAGAGAGAGAGAGAGAGAGAGAGAGAGGAAGATGTTGGAGTGGCTTTGTTATGTGTGTTATTATAGTCTGTATACGGCGTCGAGGTGTCCCCCGACTGGGTGCAAGCATGTGAAACATGCTAGGACATACTACAACGCCCACTAAATGTCCGCCTGGGCTGGTATCGAACCCAAGTCAGGCAGATTTACACATGAGCGTGCTCACCACTCGATAGCCGCGGCTCTAGTGGTTCCTTGTTTATTATTGGGGTAGGGATGAGAGAGTCAAGTTTACACAAACACACACACTACAAATACACGCACCTACACATACACAACCACACACACACTACAAATACACACATACAAACACATACTATAAATACTCTGTCTCTCTCTCTCTCTTTCACACACTGGCCGAGCTTGGTTCAGGTTCGATTCTTACTCCCTGCAGGTGAGGTTTGTGTCTAAATCTTTCATCAACCCGTTGATGAGAGAGAGAGGGGGGGGGGAGAGAGAGAGAGAAACACGCACAAACACATAAAGAAATGTGTATAAGTGAAAATGAATTACAAACTGAGTTGGTAGGGATATATATATATATATATATATATATATATATATATATATATATATATATATATATATATATATATATGACGGAAAACAAGCACACACACACAGGGAGAGAGAGAGAGAGGTGTTGGTGTTGTCATAGTAACCAGTCCACGCCCTCCCTCACTCCCTCCATACTTCCCCTCACCTTCTTCCTTACTCACCTCTCTATTCTCTCTCTCACAGACACACACACGAGTATGGTACCACACATGGGTTAAATCAAAGTGTTTGTATTACGCTTGGGTATTTATATGCTTCATGCACAGTAGCCAACAGGAATGTGCAATAGCGCATCCACTGTGTGTTCATTAGGGGGTATTTATTTCTGGACCCCATTCCTCATGTTTTGCCCCATTAGTTTTGCGATTTAAAGACATTCGCCCAATTAGTTTGGTGATTATATGACATTTTCCCCCATTTCTTTGTCAATTTTAAGACCTCGTGCCACTAAGGCGTTGATTTTTTCCTGGCGAGCGATAGCCAGTCTGTAATTAGCGTTATTCCAACAACCAATGAAAGACAAAAGAAGAATATGACCAGGCTGATTTCTGCAGTCTTTATATTTCGTACCGTATTTAAAATTCCACAAACATGTGAATTTCTAAGAGTTATTCAAGTACGGGTCTATTATTGCAATTAGGCTACTAATATATTCAGAATATTCATAAACTAAGAGATAGGCCTACGAGCTGAATTTGTGCTCAAGCGATCGAAATATCATTTATACATTGCACTTCACAATCTAATTTTGATGTAATTATGGGTTTACTATACTAAAAAAAAAAAATCCAGATACTTTTTTTTTTTTTTTTAAATAGGACTTCCGAGGCTAGCCTATCAACCCTATTGAATTATTAAGCCAGCACACTGCAAGTCAAGAATAACGTCAGGACTGGAGCCTCTGCGAAAACTCCAGTCCCTTCTGGCCTTCTCCAGATACCGGTACTATCCCTTGTATTCCTAAAAAAAAAAAAATCCTTTGTAGCGCTGTCAATGGATGGAATTAATATGAATAATGACGTCACCCTTAGAAATGGAAATACTAATCCGTCTAGGCTAATGCTGTAATCGACACCCATTTCCACCATATTCGTTTGGTAACAGGGCGCTGCGAATGGGAGCAAAATGTTAAGGGGCGATGGTTGTTTTTTCTAGTTCCCCTTCTCCCTCATGCTTAGCCCCATTAGTTTGCATATTTTAAGACGTTTGATCCATTAGTTTGGCGATTTTTAAGACCTTTCATCCCTTTCTTTGTCAATATTAAGGAGATGTTTTTGTTTTCTAGTTCCCCTTCTTCCTCATGCTTAGCCCTATTAGTTTGCATATTTTAAGACGTTTGATCCATTAGTTTGGCGATTTTTAAGACCTTTCGCCCCTTTTCTTTGTCAATATTAAGGGTTTTCGTGTCATTTAGGTGTCGGTTTTTTCCTGGGGAGCAATAGCCAGCCTGACATTATGCTACCGACAAATATACAACCATATTTTGAAGGGTGATCTTGGGGATGTTGTGTATTTTTAAGTTTGATGGAGGTCTAGGGAGGAAACGAAAACAAAATATACCGGTATATAATTTAACAAATCGACCACAAAATAAACCTTTCTCCCTTAAGTCGGTATCACAGGAGAGCATTTATGGTCAACATTCGATGATCAACATTTTTCTGGCAACATTTCTGGAATATTTTGCACTGGTATCGGAAATTAGACTGTTGATAGATGAATTTAGATGACCGAAATATTCTAAATGTTGACCTCATAAGCTGCCAGACCAGTGTTGAGGATAAATGTTGAGTGAAAAAGCGCTCGTGTGATACGGCATAACTATCCCTTGCAACTCCTTGTAACGGTGTGTCAATCAATCAGCCATCTTCAGCTCCGAGAAAGACCTGACTGGGAACCTTTTTCCAGTATTGGGTTGACCTATTTCCACGCTAGAGGTATGATGTTGCTTCAATTTTGTTCACCCAATATTGAGGTAGACCTTTAAAAAAAAAAAAAAAAAAAAAAAAAAAACACACACACACACACACACACACACACACACACACACACACACACACACACACACACACACACACGCTCTGTGTTGTCTCTCTCTGACCATGTAGTTTGTTTTGCAGTACCGGTACCGGTATATTTAATTCATAAGAGAAGATCACGAGTTCGTGACATTATTCCTGTGGCTTAAGTCATTCATACTAATTGTGTACGTAACGTAAAATCAGAAAGCGAGAGAGAGGTTAGTAAAATAAAGAGAGAGAGAGAGTAAGAGGTGGGAAGGAGAGGGGGGAGGTCGAGACAGACATTTTCATATCCGTGTTTTCAAGGAAAATAATAAGACTAGTATGAACGAGATATGATGTGATGCTAGGTACACACACACACACAGCGAGAGTGAGAGATGCGAGTTGATTTGGTGTGTGGTGTACCGGTGTATACTATGCACCAAAGGGTGAGAGAGAGATCATTGATTTGGTCTGATATATATACTGTGCATCAAAAGTGGGAGAAAGAGATGGACATAAATTTGTTTTATGCCCCGAAGGAAACCAAGCAACAACATATAATTTTACCCTTACGATGCAGCTTGTAGCTAACCTAGCTAGCCAACATGAAGAATATGAAAGGAGAGTACAGTACGAAGGAAGATTATTCGTTCAGGGATCTGCCTTGTTTAGGCCAATCGGCTTTCTGCAGACTCCCATTTTCTTATGTTCTTATGTTTGTAAGTTATACAGTAAATCGAGGGTTAAAGTAAAGATATTTATATAGTCAAATAATGTCAGTTTGAAAAGTAGCCTACCAATAAAAAAAAAGAAAAATCGAAAAAAAAAGAAAAAAAAAAGGTCCCACCTCTTTCCCATTCTTAAGTAAGCCATTTTAGATTTACAGAAGAGTGACCATTACTGCATGTCCACAAACATTTCAGTAATGTAAGCAGTACCAATACAATACCCATACCATTACAAACTATTCCATTCCATAAGTTTTCCTCTTGTGAGTGAAAAGGCTTTCCAATGATATAACAACCATTGCGAATAATCATTTGGGAGGTATTTGTTGTTGACATTCATATTGTCCAGACTAAATATTTGAAAACACTGGTAGTTGCTTGAATTAGGTCCCCTCTTAGATTGTATTAGGTCCCCTCTTAGACTGTATTAGGTCCCCTCTTAGACTGTATTAGGTCCCCTCTTAGACTGTATTAGGTCCTCTCTTAGACTGTATTAGGTCCCCTCTTAGACTGTATTAGGTCCCCTCTTAGACTGTATTAGGTCCCCTCTTAGACTGTATTAGGTCCCCTCTTAGACTGTATTACGTCCCCTCTTAGACTGTATTAGGTTCTCTCTTAGACTGTATTAGGTCCCCTCTTAGACTGTATTAGGTCCCCTCTTAGACTGTATTAGGTCCCCTCTTAGACTGTATTAGGTCCCCTCTTAGACTGTATTAGGTCCCCTCTTAGACTGTATTAGGTCCCCTCTTAGACTGTATTAGGTCCCCTCTTAGACTGTATTAGGTCCCCTCTTAGACTGTATTAGGTCCCCTCTTAGACTGTATTAGGTCCCCTCTTAGACTGTATTAGGTCCCCTCTTAGACTGTATTAGGTCCCCTCTTAGACTGTATTAGGTCCCCTCTTAGACTGTATTAGGTCCCCTCTTAGACTGTATTAGGTCCCCTCTTAGACTGTATTAGGTCCCCTCTTAGACTGTATTAGGTCCCCTCTTAGACTGTATTAGGTCCTCTCTTAGACTGTATTAGGTCCCCTCTTAGACTGTATTAGGTCCCCTCTTAGACTGTATTAGGTCCCCTCTTAGACTGTATTAGGTCCCCTCTTAAACTGTATTAGGTCCCCTCTTAGACTGTATTAGGTCCCCTCTTAGACTGTATTAGGTCCCCTCTTAGACTGTATTAGGTCCCCTCTTAGACTGTATTAGGTCCCCTCTTAGACTGTATTAGGTCCCCTCTTAGACTGTATTAGGTCCCCTCTTAGACTGTATTAGGTCCCCTCTTAGACTGTATTAGGTCCCCTCTTAGACTGTATTAGGTCCCCTCTTAGACTGTATTAGGTTCTCTCTTAGACTGTATTAGGTCCCCTCTTAGACTGTATTAGGTCCTCTCTTAGACTGTATTAGGTCCCCTCTTAGACTGTATTAGGTCCCCTCTTAGACTGTATTAGGTCCCCTCTTAGACTGTATTAGGTCCCCTCTTAGACTGTATTAGGTCCCCTCTTAGACTGTATTACGTCCCCTCTTAGACGGTATTAGGTTCTCTCTTAGACTGTATTAGGTCCCCTCTTAGACTGTATTAGGTCCTCTCTTAGACTGTATTAGGTCCCCTCTTAGACTGTATTAGGTCCCCTCTTAGACTGTATTAGGTCCTCTCTTAGACTGTATTAGGTCCCCTCTTAGACTGTATTAGGTCCCCTCTTAGACTGTATTAGGTCCCCTCTTAGACTGTATTAGGTCCCCTCTTAGACTGTATTAGGTCCCCTCTTAGACTGTATTAGGTCCCCTCTTAGACTGTATTAGGTCCCCTCTTAGACTGTATTAGGTCCTCTCTTAGACTGTATTAGGTCCCCTCTTAGACTGTATTAGGTCCTCTCTTAGACTGTATTAGGTCCCCTCTTAGGCTGTATTAGGTCCCCTCTTAGACTGTATTAGGTCCCCTCTTAGACTGTATTAGGTCCCCTCTTAGACTGTATTAGGTCCCCTCTTAGACTGTATTAGGTCCCTCTTAGACTGTATTAGGTCCCCTCTTAGACTGTATTAGGTCCCCTCTTAGACTGTATTAGGTCCCCTCTTAGACTGTATTAGGTCCCCTCTTAGACTGTATTAGGTCCCCTCTTAGACTGTATTAGGTCCCCCTCTTAGACTGTATTAGGTCCTCTCTTAGACTGTATTAGGTCCCCTCTTAGACTGTATTAGGTCCCCTCTTAGACTGTATTAGGTCCCCTCTTAGACTGTATTAGGTCCCCTCTTAGACTGTATTAGGTCCCCTCTTAGACTGTATTAGGTCCCCTCTTAGACTGTATTAGGTCCCCTCTTAGACTGTATTAGGTCCCCTCTTAGACTGTATTAGGTCCCCTCTTAGACTGTATTAGGTCCCCTCTTAGACTGTATTAGGTCCCCTCTTAGACTGTATTAGGTCCCCTCTTAGACTGTATTAGGTCCCCTCTTAGACTGTATTAGGTCCCCTCTTAGACTGTATTAGGTCCCCTCTTAGACTGTATTAGGTCCCCTCTTAGACTGTATTAGGTCCCCTCTTAGACTGTATTAGGTCCCCTCTTAGACTGTATTAGGTCCCCTCTTAGACTGTATTAGGTCCTCTCTTAGACTGTATTAGGTCCTCTCTTAGACTGTACTAGGTCCCCTCTTAGACTGTACTAGGTCCCCTCTTAGACTGTATTAGGTCCCCTCTTAAACTGTACTTTGTTGAACTTAAGCAAATTAACACGACGTTCTACTTATGACTCGTCTTAGAGAGAGAGAGAAGACGGACTAAGGGTGTAATTCAATAATACCTCCTAGCCAAGTGAGTTAAGGGGAGGTTTTGAGTTTGTCCCCTAGACCTCTATCAAGCTTAAAATTACACCCACTCGACTCCCTTTCAAGATAAATTTGTACATTTTTGGTAGAAAAATTTCCCGGCCGAAGGCCGGTTCCTCTTAAATTACAGGCTCGCTATTGCTCGCCAAGAAAAAATCGACACCTAATTGGCACGAAAGTTCTTAAAATTGACAGAAATGGGGTGGAAGTTCTTAAAATCGCCAAACTAATGGGGCGAACGTCTTAACATCTCCAAACCAATGGGGCTAAACATGAGGGGAAAAGGTGTCCAGAAATATATCCCTCAAGTGGAAATCCCCCCTTAAGCCTTGGGGGTGGCCACAATAATGATAAATCCATAGTCCCATCTCTTAGCTGGGATCTCGCCAACACCACATCACAAACGTCATAACTCTTGCTCATAATAATAATAATAATAATAATAATAATAAACTCATTACTGTTGTTATTATTAGTATTAATATTATTATTATAAATCCAGAGTTCCAGACTTTGTTTTTCTCTCTCGCTCTCTCTCTCTCTCCTCTCTCTCTCTCTCTCTCTCTCTCTCTCTCTCTCTCTCTCTCTCTCGCTCTCTCTCATACAAACAACTATTTTCTAACCTCCGTCTTTCTGTGTTCACAAACACACACACACACACACAGTGAGAGAGAGAGAGAGAGCCATAAGGCCAAACAAGATAATATTCCCTCTCTCTCTGACAAATATCCAGCGTCAACCTTCTTTCCACAATATGACGAGCGTTCTGTAGTCACCTTAAGGGGAGGTTTTTAGTTGATTTCCTAGACTTCCATCAAGATTAAAATTACTCCCCCTTGACCCCCTTTCAAGATAAATTTGTAAATTTTTCGGTAGAAAAATGTCCCGGCCGAAGGCCGGTTCCCCTTAAATTACAGGCTCGCTATCGCTCGCCAGGAAAAAATCGACACCTAAATGGCAGGAATGGTCTTAAAATTGACAGAAATGGGGCGAGGGTTCTTAAAATCGCCAAACTAATGGGGCAAGCGTCTTTAAATCTCACAAGCAATGGGGCTAAACATGATGGAGAAAGAGGTTCAGAAAAAAGTCCTCCAGGTGGAAATCTCCCCTTAAGAACCCCTAATTACCCCCCCCCCCTTTCGAGATATAGCCTATGTGTGCATTTTTCGGTAGAAATCTGCCACGGTCGAAGGCCGGTTCCTCTTAAAGTGAAGGTTAGCTATCGCTTGTAGGACAAAAATTGTCACCTAAATGACACGAAAGGTCTTAATATTGGCAATGAAATGGATCAACATACCTTAAAATCACCAAGCTAATGGGTCGATCGTCTTAAAATTTCAAAAACTAATTCGGATAAACGTGAGGGAGAAGGGGTCCGGAACAAAACATAAATCTCCCCTGAAGTAGAGCGTTATTGACTTTCAAGGGCAAGTCAATTCAATTTTTTTTTTCTGGACTCTCTTCTCCCTCATGTTTATTTAGTCCCATTAGTTTTGAAATATTTAGACAGTTCGCCCCTTATATTTGTTAGTATGAAGATCTTTCTTGCCATATACTGTAGGAGTCGATTTTTTCCTGGCGAGATATAGCGAGCTTGTAATTTAGGAGGAACCATACATTTTTCGGTAGATAAGATCATAATTTGGGATAAGATGGTCAGAAGGAGATAAATCGCTGTAAATGTCCTTAGTTGTTCCTGGACTTCTCACCCAGTAGACCATTTCAACCAGTAGATCTCAACCAGGGGCAAGTATACTAGGGCCACCCAAACCAGTCAATATATAGTACGGTACACTCAGATGCCATTGTCTCTAGCCCACTCACACATTCGTGGACCCTTTTATGTTTTTCTTGGGATGGATGTAGTTACCGGGTGTACCACTAACGACATACACCATAAATCATCTATAAATACTTATAATAAAATAAATACTTATAAATCTATAATACTAGGTTAGGTTAGGTTGTTTGGTTAGGGTAATGTATTTTTGTATCCAAAGGCAGTCAAAATAGACGGGATCATGATGGTGAGCGTCCGCGTAGTGTAAACAAGACGGGCGGTACACCCAGTAACTACCGGTACCGTACATTCTTGCCTTTTTCTTTAAGCAATTATAACTATCTGGATTGCAGTTTGGATATAACTTGCTTTTAAATAAATAGTTTATTATAGTTTGTAGTTTGTGTATAGAAAAATATGCTCATAAATTCGTGTCCAGGGATAGGCTATACATCATATAAAAGAATAGGTGAAGTCCACGAATATTTGTGAGTGGGCTAGACACTATGGCATCCGAGAGTACTAATCTAGCTTGACTTTTTTGGCGAGTTGGCACTGGTTGAAATGTCCGGTTACCGTTCTGAATATCCGGACTGTTGGGTAACTTGGGTTGTGCTGGTGTTGTTATGCGTGACTAAGAGGGGGGGGGGGGGTTATAGTAGGGGTGAGGGGAGAGAGTTTGATGTGAGGGGTTGAATATTGATTAACACAAAACTACATACACACACAAAGGCTCACACAAACTAACGCACTTCCCTCTGTCTGTGTCCCTGTACGGCTCTCTATGTAGTGTTTCCGTTTCTCTCTCTCTCTCTCTCTCTCTCTCTCTCTCTCAGAAGTTGTAAATAGTTGTTGAGTAGAGCAGTTCAAGAAGAGAGTAGATAGTAGTTTGCATAGCCTACTCTGCAATTAGTGTAGTGCACTACACAATCTCTTTCTTTCCACTTAGAGTAGCCTATCTCCTCGTAATGGACCGTAAGGTCTTTTGAGATACTAACTATTCTTTGTAACTCTAGCACTAGTATATGTGAAAACCGTTTGACTTGCTGGTATGTTCGACTTGGGACAAACTTTCCTGAGGAGTTGTAAATAGTTTTTCTGTAGAACAGTTGAAAAAAATCGACACCTAAAGGGCAGGAAATGTCTACTGCTTGATATGGTCTACTGGTTGAAAGGGTCTACAGGTTTAGATAGTCCAATGGTTGAAATAATCAATGTTTCACCACATACCCGTACCCGTAAAACAAAGAGTAGGAGACTCATATAACCACTTTTTTCGACAACCTTGTTCATTATTACGGGATCTTAGCTTTATTCCTTAAAGGATATGATAATGAGACTGTCAAGAACTTGTAATATTCATGGGTTGGTGAGATAGTGACCTTTTAAAATACGGTCTTGATAGCGTGATGCATTAGTGCGCGGAATTTCGGTGTGAGTATCCTAGGTTCGAGTCCTTGGAGTGCCACATGTATTTGTTGATTTCATGAATTGAGTTTAGAAGTAAAGTTGGTTGGTGAAAACATAATTATTTTATTTATAGTACTGCCAGACCTTTGACTAAAAGTGTAGGATATAGATTTGTCAGTGAAGGCTGTGGTAAATGAGTGTTGTCAAGGTTCTCTCTCTCTCTCTCTCTCTCTCTCTCTCTCTCTCTCTCTCTCTCTCTCTCTCTTTCTGTGTTTGGATCGTCTTTGATACGGTTCCCTTAACTCGGTTCATGTGGTGCTTTAGTGGTGTGTGTGTGTGTGGGGGGGGGGGGGGGGCTTGGCATGACATTGATATAGGAACGTTGCGACAACCAATCAAATTAACCCTGAATTATTGTTGTGCCACAGATATTTACATCACAGGTCCTCATGAGACGGAACATCAAGGAGATACAGCTTGTTCAGTACACTCCATGGGCTTTGTCAAAATTGTCACTCTAGGCTATAGTCTATTCGCTGTAAGTAGGCGAGAAATCATGACCTCTATCCTCTGTAACTCAAAAACGACTAGAATAATCGAGCTAATATGTCTACCATTTGGGAAGAGTCAGTCAAGGAATAGATGTAGAAATTTACAGCCAATTTGCTCGAGCCCTTTTTGAGTTACAGAGGATAGAGGTCATGATTTCTCGCCTACTTACAGCGAATAGACTATAGTCAGGTCCTCGTGCCACCCCGTTTACATTGGCGAAATATGTATTCGAAGGCTTGCGTTACAATCAACATTTTCCGGTGAATATGGAAGCAAAAACTGCTATGAAAGTAAATGTCCCTCTAGGGGAAAACAAACAATAGGTTTAGGCTATATAAGGATTGTAGTTTTTATTTTACCTATATAGGTCTACTAAAATTTTAGCAATACTAAACTTGCATGTTTATTTTTTAGTAAAGTTAATGGTGAACGGCTAATCTCTCTCTCTCTCTCTCTCTCTCTCTCTCTCTCTCTCTCTCTCTCTCTCTCTCTCTCTCTCTCATAATATGGTAACTAGCCTTCAGTCTCTCGTCTTCCAGTTATCGTCTTAACTTGTTTTTCACTCCCTGGTGTGCGGTGAAAATACCCTTCTTGACTAACTAGATTCTCTCTCTCTCTCTCTCTCTCTCTCTCTCTCTCTCT
Organism: Paralithodes platypus; assembly: GCA_032716605.1. NCBI lineage: Eukaryota > Metazoa > Arthropoda > Malacostraca > Decapoda > Lithodidae > Paralithodes > Paralithodes platypus. The sequence continues at coordinate 35,948,428 of CM064511.1, forward strand.
CTCTCTCTCTCTCTCTCTCTCTCTCTCTCTCTCACATACACACTGTGCAAGTTGTTGTCACGAAGTTGCAATTTACAGAATCTTATCTCAAGAAACTAATGTCTGAACTATTTAGTACAATAGTTTTATCTCAAGAAACTAATGTCTGAAATATTTAGTACAATAATTTCACGTTACACATGCCTAAGACATTGGTATTAGGATATGTGCCCAATTGATGTGGTTATTAAAATAGACCCATATTGCACATGGCCAAGACACTGATAGCCTATGGTATTGAAATGAATGATTGTACTACAAAGAAACTGTCTGTCCACATCCACTCTGTGGGGCAATAAGTACAGGTTATTTAGTCAAGACACACACACACACACACACACACACACCACACACCACACACACACACACACACACACACACACACACACACACACACACACACACACACAGCCCGTAGCCTAGTAGGTAGAGCTCTCGTCTCACACACGAGGGGTCGGGGGTTCAATCCCCGGCCGGGCGGAGACAAATTGGGCTTATCTCCTTTCATGTGTTAGCCTCAGTTCACCTAGCTGTAAATAGGTACCTGGAATAAGTGGACGACGTTGTGATGTCCCATCTGGGGTTGGCAAAAATGGTACAAGGCGAGATGGGTATCATATGGTTCACCTAAGCTGATGGCTACCTAAGCCTTCGGGCGAGACGGTACCGTCTATAGTGAGAATGGTACCATACAGATCCACCCTAAGCCTTCGTTTCCGATGTCGCCAATTGGCTAAAATACAGACTACACACACATCCACAGCCATTCCAACAGTACATAAAACACTTAACATGCATTTCACGCAATACATTCCCAGTTAAGGAGGCGCGATAATAATGAGCTTAGCTCGCATTGCGTGGATTCCCCTTGACGAACAAGTAACTGAGTAACACACACACACACACACCACACATACACACACACACACCACACATACACACACACACACACACACACATACACACACACACACACACACACACACACACACACACACACACACACACACACACACACACACACCAGAGGAGAACCTGTGGGGAGTCTCACCTTACAACACCATTAGCCTCACTGCATAGGAGAGCTGACAGCCAAATAAATCACAGTTTTTTCTATACCCTCTGACCTTGAGCTCCCCCCCCCCCCTCAATATTTTTATTTTTTTAGTCGCATTTCTTAACCCTGCATGCACTGACGTTTTGCTTGAGTTATTTGGCTATCATTGGGCGATATTATTTGGTTTAGGCAGGACTTGTAAGAGCTGGAATCATATATGAGTTTGTTTTTACCTCTTATTCTTTGAGATCCTTCCTAATCTACATAAACTTTGCTAATGATAACATGAATATAGTTGAGTTAGGCTATTATTTTCATTGTATGCTCCGCTGGTATTGGCAACTGGAATGAACTTAGTGTGTACGGTACTAATTTTTCTTTCATACATAAACAAGAGTGGGTACGATTGTTTTGTCTTCTATGTGAGTGAGGAAAGCAAAAGGCAGAACTGCCTGTAGTGAGTGCCTCCCCCATTGTTGAAAGAGTGATAGGGACAAAATCAAGGGACGTTCGAGCCAAAATGCTTGGACACACGGAGCTTGAAGCAATTCAAGTCATAGGAGGAGGGAAAGACTGATTCTGGGAGAGAGTTCCAGAGCTCAGCTGTTGAATAGAAGAAAGACTGAGAGTAACGTTTCACTCTTAGGTTGGAGAGTAACACAGAGTAGGGGTGGGATTGTGTTGCAAGACGGGTACCACATACCACACCCTATGTAGAGGAGGTGGTATACACTGGGAGAGCTCTGAGGAGCACTGATTATTGTAGTAGCGATAGAATAGCGAGAGAGATGCAACATTGCGGCGAAGAGAGAGAAATTGCAGAGTTGGTGTGTGAAGGGGAAATAATTATACGAAAGGCCTTCCTTTCTACTTTGTCTAGGAATGCGGTGTGAGAGGATCCTCCCCACACATGTTAACAATACTCAATACAAGGACGCACTGTGCCCCTGTACAGAGCAAGAAGCTGTGCAGGGGTAAAGAACCCCTTGAGGCGGAGGATGTGGTCAACTGTACTATTGGTGCTGGCGGTGGTTCTTACCAATAATCTGTGACCTTGACTTTTTTGGCTACGGTCTGATCGTTTAGCCTACTTTTTGGTGGTGTGTGGTCGTGTTGATATAGGTGATTGTTATTAGTGTGGTGGTGATTGTGGTGGAGGCGGTGAGGGTGATGATAAAAGTGGTAGTTGTTATAGTGGTGGTGATGGTGATGTTCATGAAAATGGTGGTGAGGGTGATGATAATGGTGATACTGGTTATGGTGGTGATACTGGCTATGGTGGTGTACATGAAAATGGTGGTGAGGGTGATGTTGGTGATGGTTATGGTGGTGATACTGGCTATGGTGGTGGTGTTCATGAAAATGGTGGTGAGGGTGATGATATGGTGATACTGGTTATGGTGGTGATACTGGCTATGGTGGTGTTCAAGAAAATGGTGGTGAGGGTGATGATAATGGTGATACTGGTTATGGTGGTGATACTGGCTATGGTGGTGTTGTTCATGGAAATGGTGGTGAGGGTGATGATAATGGTGATACTGGTTATGGTGGTGATACTGGCTATGGTGGTGTTGTTCATGAAAATGGTGGTGAGGGTGATGATAATGGTGATACTGGTTATGGTGGTGATACTGGCTATGGTGGTGTTGTTCATGAAAATGGTGGTGAGGGTGATGATAATGGTGATACTGGTTATGGTGGTGATACTGGCTATGGTGGTGTTGTTCATGAAAATGGTGGTGAGGGTGATGATAATGGTGATACTGGTTATGGTGGTGATACTGGCTATGGTGGTGTACATGAAAATGGTGGTGAGGGTGATGATAATGGTGATACTGGTTATGGTGGTGATACTGGCTATGGTGGTGGTGTTCATGAAAATGGTGGTGAGGGTGATGATAATGGTGATACTGGTTATGGTGGTGATACTGGCTATGGTGGTGTTCAAGAAAATGGTGGTGAGGGTGATGATAATGGTGATACTGGTTATGGTGGTGATACTGGCTATGGTGGTGTTGTTCATGAAAATGGTGGTGAGGGTGATGATAATGGTGATACTGGTTATGGTGGTGATACTGGCTATGGTGGTGTTGTTCATGAAAATGGTGGTGAGGGTGATGATAATGGTGATACTGGTTATGGTGGTGATACTGGCTATGGTGGTGTTGTTCATGAACATGGTGGTGAGGGTGATGATAATGGTGATACTGGTTATGGTGGTGATACTGGCTATGGTGGTGTTGTTCATGAAAATGGTGGTGAGGGTGATGATAATGGTGATACTGGTTATGGTGGTGATACTGGCTATGGTGGTGTTGTTCATGAAAATGGTGGTGAGGGTGATGATAATGGTGATACTGGTTATGGTGGTGTTGTTCATGAAGATAGTGGTGAGGGTGATGATAATAGTGATAGTGGTTATGGTGGTAATGCTGAGGGTGGTGGTGTTAGTGAGGGTGATGATAATGGTGAACATGGTTAAGCCTATGGTGGTAATGCTGAGGGTGGTGGTGTTAGTGAGGGTGATGATAATGGTGAAAACGGTTCGGCCTATGGTGGTAATGCTGAATGTGTTGGTAGTGGTGAGGGTGATGATTCTGGTTACGAGTGATAATAGTTTTGTTCGTGAGGCTGAGAGTGATGGTGGTAGTATGTGTGATGGTAATAGTAATAGTGGTTGTGGTGATAACAGTAATAATAGTTTTGTTCGTGAGGCTGAGAGTGATGGTGGTAGTATGTGTGATGGTAATAGTAATAGTGGTGGTGGGGGTGGTGGTGGGTGCCAACATCAATGTTTATGTGACCCTCTGTACATGTTTATATTTCAGATTTATATACTTGGTTGACGTGTGTGTTGTTTATTCTACCCTACCACTAAATTATGTGATTAAGGGGAGATTTCCACTTGAGATATTTTGTTCTGGACCCCTTTCTCCCTCAGGTTTAGTCCCATTGTTTTTTATATTTTAAGACGTTCGCCCCCATTAGTTTGGCGATTTTAAGAACGTTCGCCCCATTTCTGTCAATTTTAACTTTTCGTGTCATTCAGGTGTCGATTTTTTCCTGGCGAGCGATAGTGAGCCTGTAATTTAAGAGAAATCGGCCTTCGGCCGGGACATTTTTCTACCGAAAAATGTACAAATTTATCTTGAAAGGGGGTTTAGGGGGTGTAATTTTAAGCTTGATCGAGGTCTAGAGAACAAACTAGAAACCTCCCCTTAAGCTTCAGAATGACCTGTTTTGACGGGTCCTTAACACTATCTTGTGGGTTATTATGATATTTTGTTAAATTAATACTGAGGATTTTGCTTGGTTTTGCCATTTTCGAGAAAGTATTTTAGTTTGTCCCCTACGCCAACAGAAACGCCTTCCCCAGACTTCCTATAAACTAAAAAATAGCCACCCAGACCCCCTTGAAGCTAAATTTGTACATTTTTTATAGTAAAATGTCCTGGCCGAAGGGCGATTTTGTTTTAAGCTACAAGTCGCTATCACTCGCCATCAGTCGTCCAGAAAAATATCAACACCTGAATGGGATAACGCGTCTTCTTATCGCCAAACTACAGTCATGGAGAGAAACGTCTTATAATAACCAAACCAATGGAGAGAAACAGGAATAGCCCAAAAATACTTCCCTCGGACCAAATAGAGTTAAGGGGACATGGGCCGTTTTTCTGGTCCCTTTTTCCCTCGTGTTTAACACCATTAGTTTCGAGATTTTAAGACGTTCGGCCCATTAGTTTGGCGATTTTAACACAGTTCGCCCCATTTCTACATTTTTCTACAAAAAAATGTACAAATTAATCTATAAGGTGGATCTAATGGATATTTTTTTAAATTTGATGGAGGTCTAGGAAGGAAACTAGACAAATAATGAATACATGCAAAAATCGGCCAAAAAGTGAACCATCCCCCCTTAACCCATCGTCTGCGGCTATGTTTGGGCTATTTAGGGCATATTCAGGCACTCCTGAATGATAAATCAAGCATCTGCATTAAATGAAGTGTATTCTGCCGAAAACTAGGCGAAAATAGCTTCAGAACGGGCCCCGTACGTGGTCTGGTTCACCCGCAGTGGTGCCAGTGAAACGCGGGAAACCCGCTATTTGGTAGCACTCGCTCGCTTGGCTACACTGTTGTGAGACACAGAGAGAGACCCGCGCGAGACACAGTCAACCTCAGTGAGCCGCTCGCTGCTCTGAGGGTCGGAGGTCGGCCCCTCACGCCCACTGACACTCAATTTTTACGTTTTTTACAGGATTTTAAAGCCTGGAAATTGCTGTAACTTGCCAGGACGTTCCAGAATGTCACCCACAATGAAAGGGTTAAGGGTTCACAACAAACTTGCTATAGGCCTACATGTATAATATACCGGTATGTCATGTTTGCAAATATACATACATTCATACAGGAAAGAGAGATATGCTATACATTTGGTACCGGTAGCTCGGATGTCTGGAAGCAAGGATGGGGACAGAGGAAGTAGTAGGTGGTGAGGAAGGGAACTTTTGTAGGAGGGAAAGAGTTGGGGCTTGACCCAATGTGCCACTATTTGCCGAACATAAAGTTTAGGGCATGCAAGAGATGGGCGTTCATACAATGTTTTGTAAGTAAAAACGGTAGCTATGATAGTTTAAAGTTATAATAGTTTGCATTTTTTTCATGGCTAGTAAATAGTTGAAATGGAAGGTTATAAATATGTGAAGTAAAATAATAGTACAATAATAATGATACTGGTACTAAACTAATTAATTGATAATAAACGAAATGAGTCATTGAATGTGTGTTGCTTATTTTTAAAACTTTCTTTTTCCTGGTGAGTGTGAATCAGCGTTCGGTTGTCAACTGTACTGTAACACCGACACACACACACACACACACACACACACACACACACACACACACACACACACACACACAGTGAAGGAGAGAGTCAGTAACCGTGACCGGACATGAAATATTCAGATAAAAATCGAAGACTACGGTCAGAAAACTCACACACGCTAACACCCACTACAGGTACACACACACTCATACTCTTCTTCTTGGCGGGGTGGCTCGCTACGGGTTCGGGTCCTCAGACCTCCCCCCGCCGGCCAAGCCTTTGTACCGGCTTTCCCCTAGTGGAAAAAAATAAAAATAAATAAAAAAAATATGGAAGGGAAAGGGTGTATAGTACAGTACCGTGCTGTATTTAAATTAAAGGGGAAAAATAAATCAGCTTAAGGTATAGGCTAGTGAAGAAAAGGATAGTCAAAGAAGTTAGCCTAAGATAGAGATATTAGACTAAAGCTACCGCCTCCCCCTACTCCTCCCTCCTCTCCTGTACTCTCCTCATATAGCTCACACACACAGATATAGATCCATAGATAATATGGACCTTGCTGTAACAACCAATCTTATACAGGGCGACCTGGGTTTTTTTTTTTTTTTTTTTTTTTTTTTTTTTTTTTAAAGTCTGCATGGGATATAGAGGGCAAATTAAAAGTGTTGATGCTCTAAATGTGCACGAAGTATGAAAACAAACCATTAATCCCCAACACGTCGGATCAGCTGGTGGTGAGATACATGAGGGATATACAGTATACTTCACGGGACAACTTCAAAAGAGTCCCATTGATGTCGAGTTTCAGCAGGTGCCTATGTCGAAAACTACCGTGTCCAACTTCTGGTTTTCAAGTACCATAAACCAAAAAAAAATGGGGATTGGGCCTGAGCCTATAGATAGATAGATAGATAGATAGATAGATAAACCAATAAAGCACCCGTACAAATGTAGGAGAAACCCAGTAAAATTGAGAGGAAGGGAAAGCGAGTTAGTTGAGCAGGGAGGACGAGGAAGAACAAAAAATAGGATAGCCTACCCAGCGGACAAGAAACTAGACATTTTGTTGTTGAAGACGAAGTAAGGGGCCGTTACATAAGGCTTACCCCTCAATAATATCACACCACTCTATAACATCACAGCAACTCGAGTGAAAAAGAGCGAAAACAAAAAAATAGCTCGGGGCGTGAACGGGCTTATTGGCAAACTGACCGGTAAATGAGACTGCGGGTGGGGTGGTAGGGAGGGGTTAGTTTCAGAATATTGGAGAAAGAATCAACAAAGATGATGGGGGTGGAGGGAGAGGGGAGAGAAAGGGGGCGGGGTCAAGGGAGAGAGAGAGAGAGAGATTTGTTGTTGTTTATCAATATGCATCATATATAAATTATCAAAAATATACAGCACCAGGAAGTGGAACACATGGTTTAATAGATAACACAGTTGCATTCATCTGATAACTTATCGCATTATAGGAATTGTTCATGGGATATCAAAGCACATGCTGGTACACTGACAGTACATTTTTACAAACGAGAGATAGAGAGGGGGGGGGGGGGGGGGGTGGGGGGGGGTGGTGTGGGGGTAGGGGGGGGGGGGGGGGGGGGGGGGTAGTAATAGCCAAGGAAGATTTAGGCAGAGAGTGAATGAGTGTGAGGTCGGGTTCATTTGGGTTGCAGGTCATCACTTACTGCTGGGGATTAATTTAGGTCGAGATTTAATTATCTCTCTTTCTCTCCCCTCCTTTCCTTTTCCCTTCTTCCCCCTACCGCTTCCTTATTCACCTCTCCCCCATCCCTTTCATTATCTCCCCCTCCCCTTCATCCTTTTCCCCATTGCCCCCTCCTCTACCCCACTCCCCTTCCTCCTTTTCCCCCTTCCTCTTCTCATTTCCCTTAGACCTCCTCCTACCTTCCCCTTTCTGCCTAATTAATGTATCCCCCCATCTCCATTCTCTCCTCCCATTTTCTGTGATCGCCTAATATATCCTCTCCTACCCCCCTTCCTTCTCTTCATCCCCTACCTCCCCCTTCCCCTACCCTCTTTCACTCTCATCCCTTACCCCCTATTCCACCTTCCCTTTCTAACCCTCCCTCCTCCCCTTCTCACCCAACTTACAACCTATGTAATCGTATACGCCATGCTCTTCCGTTTAGGGGTGAGGGTGGGGGGATAGAGGAGAGGGAGGGCGTGAGGAGGTCGAAGGGGAAGGGGAATAAGAGGGGAGAAGTGTGGTGGGTGGAACGGGAAGAGGAAAGAGTGGAGGAATGGGGAGGTAGAGGGGAGAGGTCTGGGTGGAATTGGAACGATTTTAAGCAGTTTGAGGACCTTTTTTGCTTTTTCGTTTTCTTCTTCTTTTTATTTTTCTTCGGAGTCACTGTCCTCACTTCGAAGGACAGCTTGCCGAGATACCGGCTATTCCAGAAAAAGCTTGAGTTAGATTGAGATCAAGTTTAGACAATTGGTACCGGTACGTCATAAGAAGGGATAGTTAAAGCACGGTAAAGTAATGCAGGAAAAAGCTTGAGCAGAATATTGTTTTATTGTCGGCTAATGCGTCCAGTATGTCTCCAATGTTATTCGGATGGTTTATTGGATTCGTATTTACGCCTTTGATCCCGAGAGATAGATTTACATAATTAGGTAATCAGATTATGATGAAACTCGCAAGCAGTCAATTGTTAGTGTTTGAATCTATTATAATATTACCGGTAGCATAGCTGAGTGTTGTACAGTCGTGGTCAATAATTCTTATATATACTGTATATACAAATGTACCTGGTTCAGTTGAATCTCCCTATTAATGGTACCGGTACACATGAGATTTGCAGATCTGAGGATCGGTTCTTAAGTTCGAGGCTTCATAATGTATTAGAATCAATGACCCGCAATATACACCCCATCTTTCTGTGACACACACACACACACAGCCTACTATGGGTTTCAGAGGCCGTGTGGCATCGTTTTTCGGGAATAACAGTTGGATCAGTACGATATTTTGACACAGCTTTTTTCACACCGTCCCCTAATTTTTGTCAATATAGTGCATTACCAAAAGTGTAGAAATAAGCCACTTGTCACTGTGTTCATGAGGTTAAAGTCGCACATTAATGAATAACCCAACACACACACATACACATACACAGACTAAACCTGTTCTTACCACTACCACTCCAGGCCTCTTTTTTTTTACCTATAAGTCAACAGTAATAATTAACCAGCCGTGTGACCTTGGCGTTTGGTTTATTTTCTTATTCCAACCTGTACGAACAGGCTTAATACTAAACAGGAGAGTTGGAGTAAAATAGACTTTATTTTGTAAGTTTATTTGTATATTCCGACCCTGTGAATATAGATAAAGTACAAAACAATCCAGCATATTAAAGCCGGTATCACACGAAAGCTTTTTTAGTCAACATTCGCTGATCAACATTTTTCTGGTAACATTTCTGGAATATTTTTCACTGGTATCGAAAACTAGACTGATGGTAGATTAATTTTGGTGACATAAAAATATTAAATGTTGACCTCAGAAGCTGCCAGACCAGTGTTGAGGATAAATGTTGAGTGAAAAAACGCTCGTGTGATACCGGCTTAAGAGTACACCCATAGGCCTATTCATAAATTTAAGAAAGCCCTTGAGATAATACCGATTTTACAAAAGAATTGCAGATTTAGAGCCTTAACACTATCTCATGAGATATCTTGGGGGTCATTACAGATATTATTGAGGGTTTGACTGCTTCTGATATATTGGAACAATTTAATTTCAGTTTGCCCCCTAGACTATAACAAAAACACCTCCCTAGACTCCCTTCAAGCTAATAATGATATATAATTATAATATTAGTCCCGGTACTGCGAATGATGATAATGATATATATACGCCCCTAAAATCCCTGTATTTTTTTTTTCCCCAGTAGAAAAGTCCAGGCCGAAGACCGGTTTTTCATAAACAGCAGGCTCGGTATCGCTTACCCAGACGTTATCTACTCCTGCATTGGACTATAATCGCCAAACTAAAAGGGCTGAAACTTCATAAATTTTCCAAACTAATCTCGTGGAACAGGCGTTGTTTCAACAACACTCACATCAGATAGGGTTACGTCATCGTGTTGTATGGGCTAAAATCGTCTAATAACAGCCAGTACACAATGTTAACTGTGTGTGTGTATGTATGTATGTATGTATGTATGATACCTTACCTTTTGATGTGTTCGCCGCTCTTCTAGCGGCACCAAGGAGCGCGACGCCCCTCGTTATGGGTGGTGATTTGGTGCAGTAGACTGTTTGAAGCGACAGCTCGCTCCCTTGCGAGGATGGGCTCGTCTGGCACTTTTTGCAGTTCGACATCTAGGGCTCTCTTGAAGTTGTCTAACGAGATGTCCCTCATGTCTCTTACTCGCCGTGGGAGTTTGTTGAAGAGACGTGGGCCTCTGTGTGATAACCAGCCCTCTCGCAGAGAGCCCATAGCACCCCTGTTATTCATCCGGGGGATTTCGCTTTCCCAGCCTCCTATCACTGAATTTCATGACTATCGGAGTATGTAGGTTGTATGTATGTATGTATGTATGTATGTATTCTAACAATGGCGGTGGGTAGTAAAATAAATGTCAAGGGTGAAGCTCTGGGCTGGGGCAAGGGATGGTTTTATGGGTCTACCCACATAGTTACCAACCACACCCCTGCAACCACCCACACCACTGCACCACCCACCACATCACTGCACCACCCACCACATCACTGCACCACCCACACCCCTGCAACCACCCACACCCCTGCACCACCCACCACATCACTGCACCACCCACACCCTTGCAACCACCCACACCCCTGCACCACCCACCACATCACTGCACCACCCACACCCCTGCAACCACCCACACCACTGCACCACCCACCACATCACTGCACCACCCACACCCCTGCAACCACCCACACCACTGCACCACCCACCACATCACTGCACCACCCACACCCCTGCAACCACCCACACCCCTGCAACCACCCACACCCCTGCAACCACCCACACCACTGCACCACCCACCACATCACTGCACCACCCACACCCTTGCAACCACCCACACCCTTGCAACCACCCACACCCCTGCAACCACCCACACCCTTGCAACCACCCACACCCTTGCAACCACCCACACCCTTGCAACCACCCACACCCTTGCAACCACCCACACCCTTGCAACCACCCACACCACTGCACCATCCACACCACTGCACCACCCACCATATCATACCACCACCCACACCACTTTCACCCACCACATCATACCACCACCACCCACTCCACTTCCACATCATACCACCACCACCCACTCCACTTCCACCCACATTACCACCACCACCCACACTATTAGCTACACACTACTACCGAGTGCTATAGTAGGATCAAGCACGATGGAAAGCTCCAAGATAGAATTAGATAGGCTTATGGACGAGATGGGTTGGGTGTGAAAGGGATCTACCTTGTGTAGACCAATCGGCTCTCTGCAGACTCCCGTTTGCTTGTTCTTATACCAACATCCCTACCACTATCACCACCAACTACCACCAACACCCACACGACTACATACGGTACTACCACAACCACCCACACCTCCAGCACCCACACTGCTCACATCACCAACCACACCACCAACACCCAAACAACCACCACCACCCACAACATTAAGTAAGTAACACCCCGTTCTTAACATTAATCATCAATTACAAACCCCAATGCACTTGAATAAACTAATGAAAGCATATGGTCCTTCCGGGATTCGAACTCGGGACACCACACCCAGAACATAAGCATTTAAACCATTACACCACCACCAGGAACCATTTGCCACAGTGTTGGTCCATAGCCTAGTATTGCCATTTCTTCAAGGTTGTGAATTCTCCCTCCCATTTATCAGTTCTTCGTTCCATAATCTCTCTCCCTTTCTCTCTCTCTCTCTCTCTCTCTCTCTCTCTCTCTCTCTCTCTCTCTCTCTCTCTCTCTCTCTCTCTCTCTCTCTCTCTCTCTCTCTCTCTCTCTCTCTCTCCGCCACACGTAATCTATATACCCTACACTTTTCATTGTTTTTTGTTTTGTTAATTATTATTTTTTTCATCCAGTCACCGTCTTTCTTCTCTTCCTCCCTCTCTTTCCGACTTTACTTCTTCCTTGCGATCTTCTCCTTCCCCACTGACCCTTCCTTCTTTATTATATCTCCTGGCTTGTTTTCTGTCTTCCTTTCCTCCTCCTTGCTCGTTTCACTTCCTATATTTTCTCCTCGTCTCCCCCTCCGTGCCCTGCTAGGCGTGTGTAGAGTGGAGTGCCTTTATATAGTGGCACCATTGTATTGAGAAACAATATGGCACCTGAGGACTTGAGTGCCTTGATAGATATAGATTGGTGGATTACGAAGTTAAAAGAGTCATACAAAGACTAATATAAGGTGCCGCTAGAGGAGCGGCGAACACATCCAAAGGTAAGGTACAATCGGGGGTATTAAGTGTTGTCATAGATTCCAGTGGTTTTCGCTCAACAAGTGTTATTGGTACCGGTATCTTTATAGTTACTGGGGAAAGTGCTTATTCCTCAAAGTATTAGTCAATGTCCGAAACTTTGTGAAATATTTGACAACACTTATTAACCTCTACCGTACATACATTGGAAATGTATGTATAGTCCAGCCACGTTAGTGGTAGGGCAGGAGTTCCCTTTCCAATGTTCCCTTACCCACTCTAAACCACTGTTTGGACACTTGATCCTCAGTGTTTTGGAGGACAAGCAGCCTAGAAGGGTCACTAGATCTGTTGTTGCTTGATCTCCTTTGTACTCCTTTGAAATAATGACATTTCTATAATTGTATGCTACAGGGTAATTTTTGAGACAGGAACATAGCGTCCATAAGTCAACTTGCCCTTACCCCCTTATACAGGTACCCTAGGCCTGTGGTAACCTGTGCCCGTGACCTAGACCCTGGCCCTGTTTCCTAAGACAAGGGCACAAACCTCACGCAATTCGCTTTACTTCCTGCCTCTATCACTGTATCTAGCTATAAATCTGAAGTTCCTGTGTGTGTATATATACCGGTATATATATATATATATACAGTATATATTTAGCCAAATTAACACCAATAGAATAATTCACAAACATAATTCTAGCCAAATTAAGTTTATTGTTTTATGTTATGCAGATATTTTGTATGCATTTATTTTATAATATTAGTCAAATGTGTTTCTTTTTTATATTAATGAAATTAGTTCCATCCAGACTACTGTTGTAATGACCCACGATTAGCGATAATTTTAGTAGATGTCATTTAAATAAATCTTATAATGGAAAGCAAATGGTTGCTTACAAAATAGCTTTATAACCCCCCCCCCCCCACCTCTCTCTCTCTCTCTCTCTCTCTCTCTCTCTCTCTCTCTCTCTCTCTCTCTCTCTCTCTCTCTCCTGACATACCAGTGCGGCAGTTAGCGAGCTTGCCGTAATATGAGTGACTTAGTAATAACTAATACCGGTAGCATTCCTCTCTCTCTCACAGATGGGATTGTGTAACCTGGCATTATTCTCACCACCACTAACTACCTCCACCGTGATTCCCACCACCACTATACCTCCACCAAACTTCTTCCACCACCCCAACCATCACACCACCACCACCCCCACCAAATTTCTTCCACCACCATCACCACTACCTCCACCACCCCCATCATAACCACCACTACCTCCACCATTACCACCACACCACCACCACTACCTCCACCATTACCACCACCATCTCCACCACTAGCTAATAACCAACAACACCACCAGCACCTGCATTACCACCACCACTATAGTCTATTCGCTGTAAGTAGGCAAAAAATCATGACTTCTAACCTCTGTAACTCAAAAACTACTAGAGTACCGGTAATCGAGCTAATATTTCTACCATTTGGGAAGAGTCAGTCAAGGAATAGATGTGGAAATTTACTGCCAATTTGCTCTAGCCCTTTTTGAGTTACAGAGGATGGAGGTCATGATTCCTCGCCTACTTACAGCGAATACACTATAGCCCCCCCACCAGTAGCTAATAACCAACACCTTTCTCTGTCTCTCCCGCAGATGTGATTGATTAAGTGTAACCTGTCACCACCACCACCACCACCATTACCTCCAACAACACCACCACCACCTCCTCCACCACCACTACCTCTTCCTCCACCCCCACCACCACCACCGCCACCACCATAGCAGGATCCACCTCAGACCCAGGTAGGTGATTTTCCCGCGAACTTTTGAAGGGGTCAGTGATTATTTTTATAGGTCTAATTATTTATATATTCATTTATTTAACCGTCTTGGTGGTGTAATGGTTAAGGTGTCTACAAATCTGTGTGTGATAACCCAGGTTCGAATCCCGGTGGATCACAATTATATGCTTTCATTAATTTCATTGGAGGTGTTTGGTGGTGTGGTGAAATTAATCAAAAATAGATTATAGTTTCCTCGCTAGATCTTCACAAGCTTTGAAAAACACTCCCTAGACCCCCCTTCAAGATAAATTTGTAAATTTTTCGATAGAGAAATGTCGCAGCAAGAGGCCGGTCTGTCAATATCAAAATAAAAACATACACAAATACATTCTTGTTGTATATTTATACTTGATATTGACAGAAGTTGAATTTAAAGGCGATCGTAGGGTCGGGTGGTGGCTGATAACTACCGTGTTTGATGGAGGAGCAATACAATGGTTTGGTGGTTCTCACAGGTAAGCCACGGTAGCCTTCTCCGTTTCTTAGTCATTAATGTGTGACTTTAACATCATGACACCGGGACAAGTGGCTTAATTCTACACTATTGGTAATGCACTATATTGACGAAAATTAGGGCACGGTGTGAAAAAAAGCTGTGTCAAAATATCATACTGATCCAACTGTTTGTTAATAAGTTATTCCCGACAAACGGTGCCACACGGCCTCTGAAACCCATAGTAGGAGCTGCTCCGCACATTTGTCTTAAGGGGAGGTATATATTTAGTTTGTTCCCTACGTTTTCATCAAGCTTAAAATTACAACCCCTTGAGCCCCTTTCAAGATAAATTGGTACATTTTTCGGTAGACAAATTTCCCGGCTGAAAGCCGGTTCCTCTTAAATTACAGGCTCGCTATCGCTCGCCAGGATAAAATCGACACCTAAATGGCACGAAAGTTCTTAAAATCGTCAAAATAATGGGACGAACGTCTTAAAATTAGAAAAGCAATGGGGCTAAACATGAGGGAGAAAGGAGTCCAGAAAAAAATCCCTCAAATGGAAATCAGCCCTTAATAGATGAGAGTACAAAGCAGTACAAGGAAAGCAAGCAACAACAGATCTACTAATCCTTAATAAGAGGCTGTTCGTATCCAAACTACCTAAAAGACGACTTCGAAAAGGCAGGATTTATTTGTTCGGTGCATAATGAAAAAAAAAACTGACATGGTACTCGACAGAAAAATAGGAAACGAGAACGAGAGAGTGAGTGAGACTATAGAGATGTATGTTATGTATATTAAGCCGCTGTCACACGAGCGATTTTTCCGTCAATTTTTCCATGAGCAAGTTTTTTCTCGTTAGATTTCGGGACTTTTTAGCGTTGGTATCGGTAACTAGACTGAAGGTAGAGCATGTTAGGTGGCTGAATTCTGATAAAGTGTAATTTTTGAAGCTGCCAGACCATAATTGCCCGTAAAAATTGCTCGAAAAGGGGCTCTTATTATATACTCCGGCTGAACTATGGCGGTCAAAAAGTTCTCGTGTGATACTGGGTGAACGTGGATGACCTTGTTTGAGAAATATGCACTCCGGCCAGATCAAAGTCCAGGCCGCTTATTGTGTGTTTCCCGTCCTTACTGAAAGCCGCCGCCGCCGTGGAGGTCTTTGTCGGTGGTGGCAGCGGTGGGTTCTGTCACATTACCACATTCTCTCTCTCTCGCTCGCTCACTGTCTCTCTCTATCTCTCTCTCTCTCTCTCTCTCCCCCATCTCTCTCGTCGTCTCTCGCTCGCTCTCTCTCTCCCCTCCTCTCTCTCCCCTCCTCTCCCTCTCTCCTCTCTCTCTCTCTCTCTCCTCTCCTCTCCTCTCATCTCTCTATATATATATATATATATATATATATATATATATATATATATATATATATATATATATATATATATATTCCTCCTCATGACTGCAAGTGTGAGTGCTATACCGACAATTATTATTATTATCCCTACCTACCTGGAGTTGTTTGGGCCGTCCCTCAGTGGCCTCGGCGCTATTAAGGGGAGATTTCCACCTGGAGGATTTTTTTCTGGACCTCTTTCTCCCTCATGTTTAGCCCCATTGCTTTTGAGATTTTAAGACGTTCGCCCCATTAGTTTGGCGATTTTAAGAACCCTCGCCCCATTTCTGTCTATTTTAAGACTATTCGTGCCATTTAGGTGTCGATTTTTTCCTGGCGAGCGATAGCGAGCCTGTGATTTAAGGGGAACCGGCCTTCGGCCGGGACATTTTTCTACCGAAAAATGTACAAATTTATCTGTAAAGGGGGTCTAGGGGGAGTAATTTTAAGCTTGATGGAAGTCTAGGGAATCAACTAGAATCCTCCCCTTCATGATTTACACACATAACATATACAGTACAAAGGAAAGTACAAAGGAAATCAAGCAACAACAGATCTAGTGACCCTTCTAGGTTGCTAGGTTACTGGTTTATACAAATACACTCACTCTCTTCCTCTCTTTCATAACTTATTAACATCTTATTGTTACTTACTATTTTAACAGGGCTTAATTATTATGTTCCCTCCACCAACCGACTTTACTCCTAAACTCAATTCGTGAGATCAACAAATACATGTGGCAGTCCAGGGATTCGAACCTAGGATGCTCACACCGAAATTCAGTGCATTCATCCATTGCGCTACGAAGACAGTTAATAAGATAATAAGATAATCTACTATTAGTATCTTAATCTCTCTCTCTCTCTCTCTCTCTCTCTCTCTCTCTCTCTCTCTCTCTCTCTCTCTCTCTCTCTCTCCATTGTACCTTAATTGGAGATGGGATTGACAGAGGGGAATTGTAGGGTCACACAATTGTCATAATGGAAGAGAGAGAGAGAGATAGATAGATAGATAGATAGAGAGAGAGAGAGAGAGAGATCAGGTAAAGGGATGTGACAATACATATTATAAGGGTGTAAGAGAGGGGAGTGACAGTTCTCTCTATCTCTGTCTCTGTCTCTGTCTCTCTCTCTCTCTCTCTCTCTCTCTCTCTCTCTCTCTCTCTCTCTCTCTCTCTCTCTCTCTCTCTCTCTCTCTCTCTCTCTCTCTCTCTCTCTCTCTCTCTCTCTCTCTCTCTCTCTCTCTCTCTCTCTCTCCTGGCGCGATATTCCATCCTAGTCAGCAGATTTCGGATCCTGAATGGCAAAGCATGACACACTAAGATATCTCAGCATTGTAATAAATGCCAAGGTTACGTCATGCATTCATTCATACAGGAAAGAGAAAATACGTCATCAAATATCACAACAGTCCACTTATACCAGGTCTTATTAACCCCTTCCGTACCGGCGACGTCTTATTAACTTTATTCTGGCTACTGTTTGACGATGGTATTCAGTTTAAAAAGGGCCTCCAGCCATCAACAGGCTTGGAACTATGTCATTTAACCCATTTGTTTACTCCCACAGGTCCTTCTTAAACTGCACACAATCGTCTAAATATAGCTGGACAATAATTAACAAGCCGTCGCCGGTACTGAAGGGGTTAACTGCTAGGTGAACAGTGATGTAGGGTGTAAGGGGGGGGGGGGTCCTGCCCCCCCCCCCCTCCCCTCTCCCTCATGTTGAGCCCCATTGATTTTGAAATTTTAAGACGTTCGCTCCATTAATCTGGCGATTTTGAGACCTGCTCGTCTCATTTCTTTGTCAATGTTATGACCTTTCGTGTCGTTTAGTTGTCGATTTTTTTTCAGGCGATCGATAGCAAGCCTGCAGTTTAGAATAATGTATATCGAAAAATGCACCTATTTTTCTCGAAGGGGGTTGTGAGGGGTAATTTATTAAGTTTGATGGAGGTCTAGTGGGGAAAATAAAAAATATATATATATATATACCGGTATTTATATATTAAATTATATTAAATTAATGTATATAGGTTACAGTATACATATTAAAATTCTCCCCTTAAGAGTATGTTGCGATATGTAAATCTAACACGTGAGCAATCTAAACGAGAACTTGACCATTTATCAATTGCATAATCACGGTGCCACCACTCTTATTATACATGGCTATCATTAGACGATATTATGCAGTATCAACGTGACTCTTGAGGCTATATATATGCAGAGTTGTATCCCCTTCAAGTTTTGAAGTCCAAGTTATAATGTGGGTGTGTGTGTGTGTGTGTGTGTGGTAAAGATAGAAAGGAAAGGAATAAAATAAACTGCTATAGATATGTATCTACACCACCACAACTAACGAGTCAATTTACATAACATGAAAAGAGAGAGAGAGAGAGAGAGAGAGAGAGAGAGAGAGAGAGAGAGAGAGAGAGAGAGAGAGAGAGAGAGAGAGTATATATATATTGTCCAGCATATGGTAACCTTAGGCCTTTAGCAGCTGATTGATCGATTCCTAGTTGAACAAATATGAAACTAAATTAACTAATATGTTTCTCCGTAAAATTAATACCAAGTTTTGATAACTGACACCACCGTCTATTTAACTAGTACACTGTTCATAGTAGCTAAGTTATCATTTTGACAAGTTGGGGACATGCCAATTTATCATCAGCTGGAGAGAAAAAGACTATATATCCCTATTATTATACTGTATAGGAGAGTGAGAGAGAGGTAGGTAGGTAGGTAGGTAGGTAGGTAGAGAGGTAGGTAGAGAGGTAGGTAGGTAGATAGGTAGGTAGGTAGGTAGGTAGAGAGGGAGGTAGGTAGGTAGGTAGGTAGAGAGGTAGGTAGGAAGGTAGAGAGGTAGGTAGGTTGGTAGGTAGGTATGTAAGTAGGTAGTGAGCCAGGTAGGTAGGTAGTGTAGGTATTATAGGTAGGTAGGTAGATTAGGTAGGTAGGTAAGCATGTAGGTAGAGTAGGTAGGTAGGTAGGGAGGTAGGTAGGGAAGGAGGAAGGAGGGTAGATAGGTAGGTACGTATGTAGTTAGGTAGAGAGGGAGGTAGGTAGGGAAGGAGGAAGGAGGATAGATAGGTAGGTAGAGAGGGAGGTAGGTAGGGAGGTAGGTAGGTAGGTAGGTAGGTAGGTAGGTAGAGAGGGAGGTAGGTAGGGAGGTAGGTAGGTAGGTAGGTAGGTAGGTAGAGAGGGAGGTAGGTAGGTAGGTAGGTATGTAGTTAGGTAGAGAGGGAGGTAGGTTGGTAGAGGAGGGAGGTAGGTAGGTAGATTAGGTTGGTAGAGGAGGGAGGTAGGTAGGTAGATTAGGTAGGAAGGTAGGTAGGTAGGTAGGTAGGTAGGTAGGTACAGGTAGGTAGGTAGGTAGGGATGTATGTAGGGAGGTAGGTATGTGGTTGGTAGGTACCGTATCCTTACCTTATTATAGTAGGTACAGTATAGATGCGGTAATAAAGACTACGGTACCCCTCTTGTTAGTCCATGGTTCATCAACAGTAGAGATGGCGGTAATACGCTAACTAGGTACCCCTCTTTAGGTCCCGTTCATCAACCTGTCTTACCAACACCGTGCATCTCTCTCTCTCATATAATATATATCCGGTTAATATTTTGGTATGGTTCATCCACCTGTGTTATGTCCTTCAATGTTGTTAATTTGGTGTTCTAGTATATTAGAATCAATTCCTGGTCAGTTTGCTTGGCTCGTAAGGTCTGTTTGGTCAATGTGTATATAGGCTATGTAAGTCGATGTAAATATGTTAGTTCTTCCATATTATATTTTTCTTACGTTCCCTGTCAGAATATTTATTCC
>CM064511.1:35968392-36010108 GCA_032716605.1 Paralithodes platypus
TTTGTGTGTTCGCCGCTCTTCTAGCGGCACCAAGGAGCGCGACGCCCCTCGTTATGGGTGGTGATTTGGTGCAGTAGACTGTTTGAAGCGACAGCTCGCTCCCTTGCGAGGATGGGCTCGTCTGGCACTTTTTGCAGTTCGACATCTAGGGCTCTCTTGAAGTTGTCTAACGAGATGTCCCTCATGTCTCTTACTCGCCGTGGGAGTTTGTGTGATAACCAGCCCTCTCACAGAGAGCCCATAGCACCCCTGTTATTCATCCGGGGGATTTCGCATTCCCAGCCTCTCCTATCACTGAATTTCATGACTATCAGAGTATGTAGGTTTGGTACTAAACCCTCTGCGATTTTCCACGTGTATATTATTAGGTAACGTTCTCTTCTACGTTCCAGTGAGTACAGATTCAGTGCTCTTAAACGCTCCCAATAGTGTAGATGTTGTATCGAACTTATATGCGAAGTGAAATTTCTTTGTACACTCTCTACGTCATTTATTTCACCTGCTTTGTATGGGGATGTTAATACCCTACAGTATTCAAGCCGCGGTAGCACTAGAGATTTGAAGAGCGTTATCATAGGCATTTTTGGGTGGATGGGACTCGTTAGCCTTGGTCGGCAACTCATCTAGGGGAGACAACCTTATACAAATCCGGGTGGATGGGACTCGTCAGCCTTGGTTGGCAACCTGTCTAGGGGAGTAAACCTGATACAAATCCGTACTGCTTACCTAAGTGGTTAGTGGATGGATTAGTCGAACACCACTGTAGAAAAATAGTGCTAACAAGATACACAGAGAGCCTCGGAGTCGGACGGATCCTAAATTGAGTGGTCAATCCTGTAAGTCCTTTACTAAACTGGCTCGGGTTGTCCCTCTCACAGGGAATAGGTCCGCTTGGGGGCATTCTGTGTATGGCCACCCTCGTAAGGGGAGTAAGGCGTCCGGCAATAGATAGATAGATATCATAGGCAATTCACCGCGTGTTTTAAAAGTACGCAGAATCCAACCCGTTAGACGTTTCGCAGCCGCCACTTTGACCTGGTTATGTACTTTGAAACCCATATTTTCAGACATTAATACCCCAAGGTCTTTCACACTGTCTTTCCGTTCTATTATATGGTTAGATTCTGTTAAGTAATTTGTAATTTCTTTAACACCATTATTATCTCCGTACCGTATTAATTGGAATTTTTCCTCATTGAATTGCATGTTGTTTTCCCTGGTCCACTGGAACACTACACTCATGTCTTCCTGCAGTCGGCCCGTGTCCTCTTGTGTGTTTACTATCTTGCTTAATTTTGTGTCATCAGCAAAAGACGACACCGTACTGTGTCTGGTGTTGGTATCTATTCGCAAATTAGTATGAGGAACAGAAGGGGCGCTAGCACTGTTCCTTGGGGCACTGAGCTTTTGACATTCGAAGGCTCAGAAGTGACTTGGTTTACTGCTACCGATTGTTTTCGGTTTAAGAGGAAATTGTATATCCACCGTCCGATTTTCCCAGTTATACCTTTTGCTTTCAGTTTGTGGGCTATTATACCATGGTCACATTTATCAAATGCCTTAGCAAAATCGGTGTAAATGACATCCACGTTTTTCTTTTCTTCCAGCGCTTTAAGAATTTTGTCATAGTGTTCCAAAAGTTGTGAGAGACATGATCTTCCCGCTCTGAACCCATGTTGACCGGTGTTGTGTAGTTCATTTGTCTCCATGAATGTTGAAATTTTGCTTCGCAGGACTCACTCGAAAACTTTAATGATGTGAGAGGTTAGAGCTACCAGGCGGTAGTTTTTTGGTAGTGCTTTACTCCCTCCTTTATGCAGTGGGGCAATTATTGCGTTTTTTTAAGCTATCTGGTATGTCACCAGTGTCTAGACTCCTCCACATTATAGCCAGGGGCTTTGAGAGGTTTTCCTTACATTTTTTCATTAGGATCGAATTCCATGAGTCCGGGCCTGGTGCCGAGTGGGATGGCATGTTGGAAATGGCCTCTTCTATGTCTTTTGGACCGAAATCAATATCCAGCATCTGAGGGGTTTCCGTGGGGGAGGTTTCCATGAAAAATATATTTTGGTCTCTGATGACTTGTTTCATCAGGCTCACTGAATGCCATTTCATACTGCCTGCTTAAGAGTTCGCTCATTTCCTTTTTGTCCCCTGTGAAAGAGCCGTCCCCTTTGCTCAGTGGGCCGATGTTTGATGTTGTTTTAGCCTTTTGTTTGGCGTATGAAAAGAAGTATTTGGAATTTTCCTTTATACCTGCAATAGCTTTCCTCTCCTCTTCCATATGTTGTATGTAGTTCATATGATATTCTTAGCCTTTGTTCAATTTCCACAATTTCTCTATCTAATATCTATTTCGACCTTTTGCCTATCCTGTAGATTATGATGTGTGCGTCTTTGTGTGAGTAATTTTCCTCTTCTGTACAGCCTCCTCCTTTCCCGATCTTGATTGCTTCTTCGTTTTGTTTGTCTTGCAGGTATATGGTGGCTACAGATTTGGGTCATGGTTTCTGTTATTAAGACTAGACATTCTGCTGGTGTCAGGTTATCCATTAAATCTTCCCAGTCTATTTCCTCCATTTCTTGATTTACCTCTTCCCACCTAATGTTTTTGTTATTGAAGTTAAATTTACTGAAGGGGCCGGTTTTTGTTCTCGATGCTGAGGTTGTCTGTACACTTTCTAAGGTTGTTTTGATCTCAATTAATTTATGATCTGAGTATGTTGTGTCCGATATGTTAATGCTGTGTACTAGAGAGTCGTTGTTAGTGAAGACCAGGTCTAAGATATTGTTTTCCCGTGTGGGTTCAGCAATATGTTGGGTAAGACTAAAAAAATCACGAAGTTCAAAAAGCTCTCTCGTATTAGTATTTGCTTCTCCGGTGTTATTTGCCACTAACTGGTTTTCTAGTTGTCTCCATTTAATGTTTGGTAGGTTAAAGTCTCCTAGCCATATAATATTTGGTGTTGGGTTTCCCAAGGTTTCCACTTCTGATTTTATTTTGTTGAGCTGGGTTTTGAATTCTCGGGATGAGTCTGGAGGCCTGTATGTAACAATAACTGCTAAATTTAGGGATTCTATTTTAACTCCAAGTATTTCCACCACTTCATTACTGTTACCACTCCTACCTCTTTCCCCTCTTCCCGTATCCTAATTTCCATGTCCCCTCTCCTTTGTATCCCTCTACTATCGTCTCTTCTCATGAATTCCGTTCCCCCCTCATCTCAATTTTCCCCTCGCCCCTCTCTCTTCCCTCCCCTCCCCTCCCTCGTCCTCCCAACTCCCATCTCTAGTTATCAAGCACAGAACCCCCCTTCCCCCCCTCTCTCTCTCTCTCTCTCTCTCACACACACACACACACACACACACACACACACACACACACACACACACACACACACACACACACACACAGCCAGATAAGAAACTTGGGCCGTGTATTGTCCATACGATAACAAAGTCGGAGTGATATCAGCTGTCGAGTGGCAGGTGAGCTTATCTAGGAACGTTTTCGGGGTTTGGGGTTGGTTGCAACTAACGTACGTTGCCTGGCTGGTTGGTTGATATAGAAACGTTACTTATGGGAAGTGTGGTTTGTTAATTTATTGAGAGTAAACGTTGGCTAGGTCATACAGTTTAATGGTTGATACATAAATGTTATCTTGGGTATTTGGTCGATAGGTTGGTACAGAAACGTTAGCTCTAAATATGTATGTAAGGAAGTTGAGAGGCAAGTGAGTTTATCGGGCACGTTTTGGGGGTTGGTGGCTTGGTGCGGAAACATTATCTATGCTAAGTAATGCTTCCAGCTGTAGAGAGGCGGGTGGCATGCAAGCTTTCATCTGGTAATGCTTTAGAGGATTTGGTTAGTGGAAAAACGTTTTTGTTTACATATGATGGCGCGCGTCACACAGGCAACTTTTTCGAATTGTATATACAGGTATATATATTTTTTTATCTTACTATTAAATGCGATTATGGCTATAATTTGTCATCATACTGTCATTGATATTGCCTTTGGATATCTGATTTATGTGCGATAGTCATATAGTCAATCCACAATTTGATACAGACTAGTAACCCCCCCCCCCCCCTTCTCTCTCTCTCTCTCTCTCTCTCTCTCTCTCTCTCTCTCTCTCTCTCTCTCTCTCTCTCTCTCTCTCTCTCTCTCTCTCTCAGTTAAATGCCGTTTGACAGTCAACAGCCAACAAGATATTAATCTCGCGCTAATAATGCTTCAAACAGTTTATAATTGAGTATACAAACTCAAGGCTATTTAGCTGTTATTGGGCTAGTATGGGTTAGTTATGAGTAGTTAGCTGCTACCACCCGAATGCAATGAAAAGGCGTCTTAGTGCTTTTGTTTATTATTTTTATTGGGGTGGGTATGAAAGGGATCTGCCTTCCGTGGGTTAATCAGCTCTGCAGAATTTGTTTCATGATCTTATGTTTTTATTATTATTTATAATTATTATTATTATTTATCATTAGGCTATAGGTAGGCCTATCGCATGTTTTTAGGTATAACAGTTTTTTGTTATTGTGTATTTTGTGTTTCCTAGAGGTAACTTAATATAATAATACGGAGATAGGATAATGCCTTTTAGCGTGAACTTTTAAAACGTTTTGAGCTGGGCGGAGAAAGCCTTCATCCTGTGCCCTGTCATCTTAATAGGCTTTTCATCTTAATTTTCCCGTTCCTTCTCTTTTGTCTTCACCACCACCTCCTCCTCCTCCTCCTCCTCCTCCTCCTCCTCCTCCTCCTCCTCCTGCCAGTTTTTAGATTGGGGAGATTGTAGGCACCAATCGATCAGCGCAGTACCCAGGGGAGGCCACATAGGCATATGATAAGGAGTTGCTGGAACTCCTGTTTCATTTGACTGACCTCCCTTTATGTTTCTAGTTGTGCCTCACCTACACATAGAGTAATCCAGCTAACTCTCACAAACACCTCCTCCTATTAACTTTACTACACTTAACAAGCACACCACACGTCTTTCCAACACACCTAAATTACCTCTAACGTAGCTTGATATGGGCTCTCAGTAACTTCTTCGGCCTTGGGTGGAATGTAGCAGGCAGCTTTGCCTGTGTCTCCCCATGCACATATACAAATAAATAGTTTGTCCCTTAGGCTAGCAAAAGCGCCTTCCTAGACTTCCTTAAAATTGATAAATAAATGAATGAAAAATATATTTATAAAGGCTTACCCAGACACCCTTCAAGCAAAATACGTACATTATTCGCAAAATGTCCCGACCGAAGGCCGATATCTTCTAAGTTTTAGGCTCGCTATCGCTCGTCCAGAAAAAAGTCGACACCGGAATGGGGTGAAGCGTCATTTTATCACCAAACTAATTGTATTCATCATCGTAAAATCTCGAAACTATTGGAGTGAAACAGGGGAAGTCCAGAAAGTACCTCCCTTGGACCAGTGGTCACTTTTTTACCCTCCGCTTTCTCTAGCTAGCTTCCTCCTCTAAAAATCGCAAATGATATAGGGCCAAACCTACATACAGCTTCAAGAGCGCCCTCGATGTCGAACTGGAAAAGGTGCCCATCTTCGCATGAGAGTGCTGCCCCTTCGATCAGTCTGCTGTACCAAATCACCACCCACAACGAGGGGCGGCGCGCTCCTCGGTGCCACTAGAAGAGTGGCGAACCCTAACTTAGGTGTCCTTAGGTCTTCCACATCCAACTTCACTTCCCCTCCTCCACTCTTTGCTCCCAATCCCCCACCTCCACCTCCACCTCCTTCCCCTCTTCCCACTTCTTCCTCTCCCACCTCCACTATCTCTTCTTCCCCTTCCTCCCTCTCTTCCATCCCTTTTCACCACCAACATTCCACATCCCCCTCCTCTTCCTCCTCCACTGCCCCCACGGTTTTTTTTCTGTATTACCTTCCTGTCTTTCCACATCCACCTTCATGACTCCTTCATCCACCATCTCCTTCTCCCAAGCCCCACCACCACCATCACTTCTACCCTGTATTTCCCCATTTCCTCTCGTCCACTCTTCTCTCAATCCCCACCTCCATACTTCCACCTCCACCCCTGTCTCTTTCCACTCCATCCCTCTCTTCTACTCTGCTCTCAATCCCCACCACCACCTCTCTCTCTCTCTCTCTCTCTCTCTCTCTCTCTATATATATATATATATATATATATATATATATATATATATATATATATATATTCACAAATATCACAAATACACGTGAGCCACTAAATGTTTCTAATCTCTCAGTGGGGTTCGAACCGCCGACCGTCAGGACGATAGCCGACGTGGTGTAGTTGTTGTTGTTGTTCCTCAGGCTGTCTGGCCGAGCAGCCCCAAGGTCCCGAGCAAGGCCAAGGCCATAACCGAGCGCCCCCACAGAACCCTCCCAGCTTACCACTAATAATGCCCAGGTGACCGAAGCCACTCAAAGGCGGGGAGCTGAGGAGGGTGCGGAAACGCCCGGGAAACAAAAGCCCCACCCAAGGCCCTGTGCCCCTCAGCAATTATAAAGGGAAAGTTGAGGGGCAAAGGAAAAATGTGACGCTTTGGCTCCCAATCTGCCAGGGTTGGCAGTAGGGAGGTCAATCCACGGAAAAGACACCGTCACTTGAGATCTAGAAAATATATAAGTAAAAGGAACAGTCAGAGTAAGCTATGGGTATGGCAGAGAACGCTCAACAACTACGTGGTGTAGTTGATTAAAGCGTCGGCTATCGTCCTGATGGTCGGCGGTTCGAACCCCACTGAGAGATTAGAAATATATATATATATATATATATATATATATTATATATATATATATATATATATATATATATATAATTATATATGATTATATATATATATAGACCCTACAACCCCCCCCCCCCCCCCCCCCCCCCCTTCCCTCCACTTTCTCCAGCTGCCTCCAGGTTTTTTCCTCCATTACCTTCAGTGCCTCGTTACTCTCTCCCCTGGCGCTTTCTCTCGCTCCTTTCCTCTATCTTTAACTCTCTCTCTCTCTCTCTCTCTCTCTCTCTCTCTCTCTCTCTCTCTCTCTCTTTCATTTATCTTGTGTTCTTTAATTCGTATGTTGTCTCTTTTATTTGGAGTGTTTTTTCATGTTGCCCTTATCGCTTACTTTCCTTAAATTGTGTTATATAATATATATATACACACACACACACCTTGAAACTGAAGCCAGGAAAACATGGATGAACGCTCTAAAATGTCCGACAAATAAAAAAAAGCAGCTCGCTTTGAATTACAGAATAAAGTTCATTCAAACTAGCAAATGTATCTTAAACACATCGTTGCTCTGAAGAAAAAACCCTCTGCTAGTGTGATATTTCAGTGTTTTCAAGTCAGTAGCAGAAACTTTTTTTATGAATTTTGGATCCCTAATTTAACCATTTCAGTATGTGTGAAGACTTTGTTTCCTTTAATTCTGGCTATCATTAGACGATCTTACTCTGTTTAGGAAGGTTTTTTGATAGTCCACGAAGTAATAGAGGCATATTACACCTGATAACTAGACGTCCTTCCTAAGCTGCATAAGAGTGCCTAATAGTAGCCAGAATATAAGTAATAATTGCGTCACCTGTACCGAAATATTGTGAGAAATAATTTGATCGCGCATGTGTACTATCGCCTTAACCCCTTTGAGTAACTAATTATATTTTCTGCAAGTTGGTTTGGTGTTGGACTGCTGGGCTACTGACCCGGGTTCGAGGTCCGGTCAGGTCATACCGCTAAACTATAAAATTTTCTCTTCACATAAATAGTACGCTATTCAGTGTGCATTTTTTTTTTCTATATTCCAACTACTCCCTCTCGGGCATAGGCTGAGAGCCTGTACAATCCACCGCTCAACACGGTGAAGCCCGTGAGGTCTTGTTCCAGTCTGGGGAGTGAGACATGCGAAGCATCCATCATGGATCGAAGCAGCTCCATCTCTGAAGCGGCTGGTTGCTTCACTCAAGTGCTTCACCGTCTCACCCCTCCAGACTCAGACCCTCACTCTCAGAATGCCACCTATTGAGCAGTGAACTCAGTTGGGTCTGAATACATGATTAGATTGATATCCAGTATTCGTTAAATGGATATTTATCGTAGTTTGTATTTACCCTTTACTGTTTTGGTGGTATAATGGTTAGTGTTAAATATATGTATGTTGTATCCCATGTTCGAATCTCGGGAGGATCACATCAGATGAATTATTGGGGGATAAGCCTTTACAACGGCACCTCGTATTTACATTTTACTTTTCCTATTTTTCTGAAGCGTGTAGAGAGGGGAGAAGGGGTGTTGGAGAGAGAGGAAGCTGTTGGAGTGGCTTTGTTATGTGTGTTTAGTCTGTATGCTTTCACTAATTTAATTGGGAGGTTTGTTTGTCTTGAGAGTGAAATGTTTAAATTAGATTACTATAAAGTGGTCAGCTAGGTTGCATCTCGCCATGGCGGGATGGTTAAAAGCATGAGCTCTTCTGAATTTCCGGGATTCGATCCTGGATGAGGGTATACGCATTACTCATGTAACTAACGTGTTTTTGGTGATATCAGACTTTTTTTTTAATTTTTTACTTCCCATTTATTTGTTAACTGTTCCACCTCTCACTTTAATATTGTATTTATGTAACTAACTCCCAGCCACCTACAAACGATATTGTAAGTTGTATTATTCTTGGTAAATATCAAGTCTGGGATAAAATAGTTGAAGATAAAATAAAAACTTCCGTGATGAAAAATGTGTAGCTCAGTTTTATAATAGAGGGAGGGGTTTAGGTGTTCCTGGTGATAAGGTCATAGCTCTACTGTACACACACACACACACTCTCTCTCTCTCTCTCTCTCTCTCTCTCTCTCTCTCTCTCTCTCTCTCTCTCTCTCTCTCTGACTTTGTGGGTGCGTATGTATTGTAATAACAGTGTTTATGTACTTTAGTGGTTTGTGTGTGGCTTAACGACTGTGTGTGCGTGTCTTAAGAAGTAATATATATATATACTGTATATACAGTATATATATTTGTTTTTGTCTTTATTATTATTTTTGTTTTTAGTTTACTCCCTAGACCTCCAAGCTTACAATAACACCCCCTAGACCCCCTTTCAAGATAAATTTGTAAATTTTTCGGCAAATAATGTCCCGGCCGAAGGCCGATTCCTCTTTAAATTAGAGGCTCGCTATTGTTCACCAGGAAAAAATCGACACCTAAATGGCACGAAAAGGTCTTAAAATTGACAGCAAAATGGTGCGAAAAGTGTTAAAATCGCCAAACTAATGTTCCGAACGTCTTGAAAATCAAAACTAACGGGGGTAAACATAAGGGAGAAAGGCAGCCAGACAAAAACAAAACAAAAAATAAAACAAAAAAACAATCCCCCTCTAATAGTTGTGTCAGTGACTGGTGGGTTCGCTGTTAGGGTGGTGGTGGTGGAAGAGGGAGGAAAGGGAGCTTGAGAGTATGAGAGTTTTGAGGGGCTTGCGGTCCATTGAAGGGAGTCACTGTAGGTAGAATGAATTTGCGAATTTCACTATACGCATTGCATAGTGTGTATTTTCTTGTATCATTATTGGCGAGGATGGTAAAGTAGGAAAGATGAAAGAATGCCATATACTCTTTTTTTTTTTTTTTTAATGGTTCTTCTAAAGAGCTATTTTCAACTTCTGAGGGAGTTTTGATCCAAGTAGAACGGATCTTGTGTGATTTTTTTCTTCACATGCTAATATTGAATGTCTTCAACTATATTTTCCGGCCATGTTTGCTATTTGAATTCGATTGCAAAGTGTAATAAAATTTATATTGCATTTTCGTACGTAAAGTTACTTTATAATGGATAGACTTATAATTATATTAATATATACAGTATACCGGTGTATATATATATATATATATATATATATATATATATATATATATATATATATATATATATATATATATATATATATATATATATATATATTTAGCCCATATATAATTTTGTTATACATTAATTTTCAGGTTAACTCTTAGTTAACCTGAAAATATGACAAACATGATTCTGTTTATAATCCTATAATCCAAATGATTGAAATCTGCATAACTAATATAATGTTCTCTCTTGGCAACAGGTAAGAGTGGTCCAGGTGTACAGAGCCCACCGTGCTAAGGAGAGGGGGTGAGTATATAGTGTAATAGGACAGTTCACAGGGGGGATTTTGTGTTCCAGTCACGTGATATGTGGCACAGTGTTTGCTCATCTCATTCTTAAGCTTACATTTGCTCAACAACGCGATTCAAGAGCAACAGGTAAATACTTTAATGTTTTTTTTAAGGGGATGGTTTTAGTTTGTTCCCTAGATCTCCATCAAGCTTAAAATTACACCCCCTTGACCCACTTTCAAGATCAAATTGTACATTTTCCGGTTGAAAAGTGTCCTGGCCCAAGGCCGGTTCCTTTTAAACTACAGGTTCGCTATCCCTCGCCAGGGAAAAATCGACACCTAAATCGCACGAAAGGTCTTAAAATTATTATTATTATTATTTGTATTATGTTTTTATTATTGTTTGCCTTGGTCCACATCTAGCCATCAATCAATCAAATAGTACCAAGTTTTTCTGACATGTGGGTGCTGTAAAGGCGCCCCTTGACCACTGACGGGGAGGAAAATGGAGGTAAAACAAGCGCTTGTGGTATAATTACTATCTATATATATAGGTATTCTACCATGGGGAAGCGGGAGGGAAAAGGGTGGTGGTGGTGGGTGAGGAGGAGGGTGGTTGTTGAGTTAGAGTGATTAAGGTCGTTGAGAGAGAGAGAGAGAGAGAGAGAGAGATGTTGAGTTAGAGTGATTAAGGTCGTCGAGAGAGTTACACAGAGTTACACAGATACTCAGACCACACAGACCTTGCGGTCCCATAGTGGAAGAATAGGACAGTAAAGTAGAATAGAGTAGAGTAGAAAGTAAAGTAAGAGAGAGAGGGGGACTTCAGTATGTTATCCAATGTTTGATTTATTCACTAGTTTTGACAATATCCGTATTCTACTATATAGGCTATAAGTTGGTTTGTCTTTTTACTGTGTTCGTATAAGTTTTTGTTTGTTTATTTTGCAAGTTTTACATTATAATATCTATTTTGTTTAGAACTTATTTGTCGAAAAGTTCACTCCATTGACAACTGATTTCTTAATAATTAATGGAAAAATATGAAGTTGGTGTGCCTGCATTATATTAAGGGGAGGCAGACCGTGTTTTCAGGACCCCCTTCTCCCTAATGTTTAGCCCCACTAGTTTTGAGATTATTCAACGCCCAATAGTTTGGCGATTTTAACACCTTTTGTCCCATTTTGTTGTCAATTTTAAACCTTTCGTGCCATTTAGGTGTCGATTTTTACCTGGCGAGCGATAGCGAGCCTACAATTTTAAGAGGAACCGGCCTTCGGCTGGGACATTTTTCTACCGAAAAATGTACAAATTTAGGCTATCTTGAAGGGGGGTCTAGGGTGTATTTTTCTAAGCTTGATGAAGGTCTAGGGAGGAAACAAAAAACATGAATAAATTAATTAATAGATCAAACAAACGGTCTTCCTCCCCTTAACCCCCCTAAGGATGGTAACGAGTTTTGAACATTTTACTCTGGCCGGCATTTGACGATTTTATTGAGATTAGGAAGGATTAAGGGGAGATGGTTCACTCTTTGGGCAATTTTTGCATGTATTCATTATTTTTCTAGTTTCCTCCCTAGACCTCCACAAAATTTTAAAAAAGACATCCATTAGATCACCCTTCTAGATTAATTTGTACATTTTTCGGTAGAAATATGTCTCGGCCGAAGGCCGGTTCTTCCAACATTACAGGCTCACTATCTTTCGCCATGGGAAAAATCGACACTTAAATAGCACGAAAGGTCTAAATATTGACGAAGAAATGGGGCGAAAGGTCTTAAAATCGACTAACTAATGGGGCAAACACCTTAACATCTGAAAACTAATGGGGCTAAATATGAGGGAGAAAGTGGTCCAGAAAACCTGCCCATGTCTCCTTAAAGAGTTCTAGGGGGTAATAACAGTGTATAGGACCAACAAGAGAACGCATTTTTGTATTCCAGGAGTATTATGTACAGTCGGATACCATAGTCACATTTTGGGCGATTGTTGCATGTATTCGTTATTTTTCTAGTTTCCTCCCTAGACCTCCCATCAAATTTAAGAAAACATCCATTAGATCCCCCTACTAGATTAATTTGTACATTTTTCTTCCAACATTACATTTTTTCCCCACTCATAAATATTCGTGGCTCCCCTCTGTTTTTTCGTTATGCAATTATAACAATCTGGATTTTTGGATATAACTTGCTTGTCAATAAATAGTGCATAATGTAGTTTAGTAGTTGATTTATAGAAAATTAGTTTCATAAATTAGTTTCCAGAGATATACTTCCATAATTAGAAATAGGTGAGGTCCCCGAATATTGATGGGTGGGCTAGGGACTATGGTATCCGAGTGTATATATGTGTGTGTTATGAGTCTATTGATGGGTGGGCTAGGGACTATGGTATCCGAGTGTATATATGTGTGTGTTATGAGTCTATTGATGGGTGGGCTAGGGACTGGTATCCGTGTGTATATATGTGTGTGTTATGAGTCTATTTGTATTAATTAGTTATACAATATTAATGGGTGGGCTAGGGACTATGGTATCCGAGTGTACATATGTGTGTGTTATGAGTCTATTTGTATTGATGGGTGGGCTAGGGACTATGGTATCCGAGTGTACATATGTGTGTGTTATGAGTATTTGTATTGATGGGTGGGCTAGGGACTATGGTATCCGAATGTACATATGTGTGTGTTATGAGTCTATTTGTATTGATGGGTGGGCTAGGGACTATGGTATCCGAGTGTACATATGTGTGTGTTATGAGTATTTGTATTGATGGGTGGGCTAGGGACTATGGTATCCGAGTGTACATATGTGTGTGTTATGAGTATTTGTATTGATGGGTGGGCTAGGAACTATGGTATCCGAGTGTACATATGTGTGTGTTATGAGTTTATTTGTATTGATGGGTGGGCTAGGAACTATGGTATCCGAGTGTACATATGTGTGTGTTATGAGTTTATTTGTATTGATGGGTGGGCTAGGGACTATGGTATCCGAGTGTACATATGTGTGTGTTATGAGTATTTGTATTGATGGGTGGGCTAGGAACTATGGTATCCGAGTGTACATATGTGTGTGTTATGAGTATTAATTTTGTATTGATGGGTGGGCTAGGAACTATGGTATCCGAGTGTACATATGTGTGTGTTATGAGTTTATTTGTATTGATGGGTGGGCTAGGGACTATGGTATCCGAGTGTACATATGTGTGTTATGAGTCTATTTGTATTGATGGGTGGGCTAGGAACTATGGTATCCGAGTGTACATATGTGTGTGTTATGAGTCTATTTGTATTGATGGGTGGGCTAGGAACTATGGTATCGGAGTGTACATATGTGTGTGTTATGAGTTTATTTGTATTGATGGGTGGGCTAGGAACTATGGTATCGGAGTGTACATATGTGTGTGTTATGAGTTTATTTGTATTGATGGGTGGGCTAGGAACTATGGTATCCGAGTGTACATATGTGTGTGTTATGAGTTTATTTGTATTGATGGGTGGGCTAGGAACTATGGTATCCGAGTGTACATATGTGTGTGTTATGAGTTTATTTGTATTGATGGGTGGGCTAGGAACTATGGTATCCGAGTGTACATATGTGTGTGTTACGAGTTTATTTGTATTGATGGGTGGGCTAGGAACTATGGTATCCGAGTGTACATATGTGTGTGTTATGAGTATTTGTATTGATAGGTGGGTTAGGAACTATGGTATCGGAGTGTACATATGTGTGTGTTATGAGTATTTGTATTGATGGGTGGGCTAGGAACTATGGTATCGGAGTGTACATATGTGGGTGTTATGAGTTTATTTGTATTGATGGGTGGGCTACGGACTATGGTATCGGAGTGTACATATGTGTGTGTTATGAGTTTATTTGTATTGATGGGTGGGCTATGGACTATGGTATCCGAGTGTACATATGTGTGTGTTATGAGTTTATTTGTATTGATGGGTGGGCTAGGAACTATGGTATCCGAGTGTACATATGTGTGTGTTATGAGTTATTTGTATTGATGGGTGGGCTAGGAACTATGGTATCCGAGTGTACATATGTGTGTGTTATGAGTTTATTTGTATTGATGGGTGGGCTAGGAACTATGGTATCCGAGTGTACATATGTGTGTGTTATGAGTTTATTTGTATTGATGGGTGGGCTAGGAACTATGGTATCCGAGTGTACATATGTGTGTGTTATGAGTCTATTGGTATTGATGGGTGGGCTAGGGACTATGGTAGCCGAGTGTATATATGTGTGTGTTATGAGTATTGATGGGTGGGCTAGGGACTATGGTATCCGAGTGTACATATGTGTGTGTTATGAGTCTATTTGTATTTTAGTTATACAATATTGATCTGGGGAAAACTTGAAACAATAGCAAGTAAAATGTAAAACTTTTGCAAACTAAACAAACCAAAACTGGGACAAAGACAATATAAAGTCAAATTAACTTATCAAAATCCCTATGTGGAAACAACGCTTACTAAAACAAAATGTATGAAAGAAAAGAACACAATCAGGACAGCCCTCCCCCTTTTACGCTTCTACTTTGCTCTTCTTTCCTCCTTTCCTTCTCTCATTTTTAAGGGAGCCCACCTCGCTTTTTTTCTTTCTCTCCCTCTCTCTTTGGCTTGTATCCATTCGGCCCCATTCAACCTACTGTGTTAAGACGTTTACCTCATCCAGGTGTCAATATTTTGCTGGCGAGCGGTAGCGAGCCAACATATAAACATTGTTTTGACAGCAAGCTAAATTTGTAAATTTTTCTATAGAAAAATTTAACCGGCGAAGCCGGATTTCTCCATACACAATGCTGGCTCGCTATCGCTCGCCAGGAAAAAATCGACACCTGGGTGGGGATAAACGTCTTAAAACAGTTGACTGAATGGTGCCGAATGAATACAAGGCAGGGAAAGAGAAAAAAAGGAGAGAGATACAAAAAAAGCCGGCGACCCCCTTCAAGAGACCTCTCACCTCCTCAACCTGTCTACCCCCCTCAACTTTAAGTTACTCAAGGGGCTGGATTCCTCGAAAAGGTGATCCAGTCCTGACGCTATAATTGACTTACAGTGTGCTGGCTTAATAATCCAGAAGGGTTGATAGCCTCTGAAGTCCTATTTTAACTAACTATATTAGTATTGTTAGAATCTTCCGATGTAGAATTATTTTTGTGATGTATTGTCTAGCCTATTATCTAATTTATATTTATTATTTTTTGCCAATATATATTTTGATCAATTTTAACCTACATACTGTACATTTGTGTAGGTTTGGCTAGTGACTCAAAGATATACAACACAGATAGGTTAGGTCAAGCCCCGACGCCTTCATCTCCTTCAGTTCCCTTCTTAGGCTTAACTCTCCATTGAAAGAAAAAATAAATATATATAGGCCTATTTTCGTTTTTCATGCCATTAGTTTGGCGATTAAAAGACGTTTCGCCTGATTTAGGTGTTTATTTTTATGTCCATGAAGTTAGAGGCAATCGGCCTTCGATCGGTACATTTTCTACCGAAATTGTAGAAATTTAGCTTGTAGAGTGTTGCTTTATTAGTATTACTATTAGTATTTAACATTAGTATTATTATTATTATTATTATTATATTTGTTATGGTTGAAGGGTCCAGTTCCAGGGGGTAATATAATATGTAGACATCCAAACTTAGCCTAATATAAAATAAAAACTACCTCACAAAGCTAATGTTAAATCCATCAGTATATTAATGATGTTAGGAAGGCGGGTTGCTTTTATTTGTATAGGCCATTTGAATATAAGACTAACAGGAGAATGCAGTCGTTTCAGGACAATGCCAAACCAGAGCAATTTCGTTTGAAGACTTGAACGAATACAATACAATTAACATGGAATAGCATTGGTTTGAACACTTGAACGAATACAATACAATTAACATGGAATAGCATTGGTTTGGCTATTTAATCACTGCCAAAGACAGAATTTGACCTATAAACCAGAATATTACCTTTACATA
This sequence comes from Paralithodes platypus, assembly GCA_032716605.1. Taxonomy (NCBI): domain Eukaryota; kingdom Metazoa; phylum Arthropoda; class Malacostraca; order Decapoda; family Lithodidae; genus Paralithodes; species Paralithodes platypus. The sequence goes on from CM064511.1 coordinate 35,984,511, forward strand.
TACAATAATAAGGACAACAAATTAAAAAAACAAGCTCTACGTTTGAGCCGTGGTGGTCAAGTGGTGAGCACGCTCACGTGTGAATCTGCAAGACCCGGGATCGAATCCCTGCTATGGCTGACATTTAGTGGGTGTGGTAGTACGTCCTAGCATGTTTCACATGCTCGCACCCAGCCAGGAGACATCCTGACGACGTATACAGACTAAACACACATAACAAAGCCACTCCAACAGCTTCCTCTCTATCCAACACCCCTCTTCCCCTCTTTACACTTCAGAAAAATAGGAAAAGTAGAATGTAGATACGAGGTGCCGTTGTAAAGGCTTATCTCTCAATAATTTCATCTGATCTGATCTGACACCGTTTCAAGATTATTATGTACATTTGTGTCACCAGTCTATATATATATATATATATATTACTTGTTTCGTTAGATGTATCTAACAATATTTGTATGTATAATTATATAATCTTTATTATTACTAGTAGTAATATAAGTACCGGTAGTTTATATTATTATTTGATTAATAACTAACCAGTATTCATTTGTGTAGCTTTGGTTAGTGACTCGAAGAAATACAACTCGGGCAAGTTAGGTCAAGTCCCAATGTTTTCATATCCAGTTCCCTCAATATGTTTACCTCCCATTAAAAAAAATAAAAAAAATAATAATAAATATATAATAACAAGAACAATACATGTGTTGTCCATTTATATTGCATCCATTACCTCTAGTATTACTTGAATTATTATATTTTTTTAACCAATCAACTTTACTTCAAAACTCAATTAATGAAATCAACAAATACATGTGGCACTCCAAGGATTCGAACCTATTACCAGAAGTGAAGTATTTGTTTACATCTATCTATTGTCGAGCGCATTAATAATTACAAATACTTTGAGGGGAGATGGGCCGGTTTTCTCGACCACTTTCTCCCTCATGTTTAGCCCCGTTAGTTTTCAGATGTTAAGATGTTTGCCCCATTAGTTAGTCGATTTTAAGACCTTTCGCTCCATTTCTTCGTCAATATTTAGACCTTTCGTGCTATTCAGGTGTCGATGTTTTCCCTGGCGAACGATAGTGAGCCTGTAATGTTGGAAGAACCGGCCTTTGGCCGGGAAATTTGTCTATCTAAAAATGTACAAATTAATCTAGAAGGGGGATCTAATGGATGTTTTGTTTTTAATTTGATGGAGGTCTAGGAAGGAAACTAGAAACATAATGAATACATACAAAAATCGGCCAAAAAGTGAACCATCTCCCCTTATTGATATGCCCTCTACCCAGTACTTCGTTCAACTGAGAATAACATTCTTTAGATGTACTGCGTATGACTTATCCCTTAGTCTAAGCATCATTTTAGTGAATCTCAGGCTGTACTGTCGCCACTTATTCTATCCTTTTGGAATTATGGTCACCACAATTGTTCACAGTTTTTCAGGTGAGAGAGAGAGAGAGAGAGAGAGAGTTTGACATATATATTAGAGTATTGCATAATTATAAGACATTATAAAGGGAATATGAAGGGATTACAGGAATTGAGAGAGAGAGAGAGAGAGAGAGAGAGAGAGAGAGAGAGAGAGAGAGAGAGAGAAAGAAAGAAAGAAAAAGAGAGGGAGCAGGAGCGGTAGGAAGCAGGCTCATATACAGTACTGTAAATAAGAGGATTACATAACGGGAGACAATAGCGTGGCAAACTACAAGTATTACAGAATTTTGAATGAGAGGGAGAAAGAGAGGTGCTAGGAAGTGAGTTTAAATGATAATACAAAGATTACTTAACTAAATACAATACGAATTATAAATAATCCGATAACGGGAATTAGGACACAAGAGAGAATTGCAGGAGGGGGGATTTTAATACGAAATAGGCTACATTTAAATAATAATTAAGTAAGATAGCTATATTCGGAAACGAGAACATTTAAAAGAGAGAGTTGAGAGAGAGAGAGCTTGTCTAAGGATAATGATATTGAATAATGTTTGTCGTCCACATTCACAAGCATCGCATTATAGATTTAAAAGAGAGAGAGAGAGAGAGATAATGTGAATAAAGATGATTACATAATAGAAGACAACAGAAAGGAGTACAAGGATAACACACTAAATAAATGTGTGTGTGTGTGTGTGTGTGTGTGTGTGTGTTAGGAAGTGAGCCTAAAAGTTAATTAAAGGCTTACTTAATTAAATACAATAACGCAGAAAATGGAAGGCACAGCAATTAAAGGAGTAGATAAAGGCAGAAGAGGGATAGATTTTAATACGAAATACTTAGATAGCAAACCTAAAATGAGAGAGAGAGAGAGAGAGAGAGGGAGGAGGCTGGCAGGGAAGCTGGCTGAAATCAATAACATGGTTGGTGCAGGTTGTGTGTGTGGGTGTGTGTGTGTGTGGGTGGGTGTGGATTTTGTAACGTAGGCCTATTCATGTATCTGTTGAAAGTTGTGTGTGTTAGTAGCAGGTTGTAAATGTGAGCTTTAATGTATGCATGTATGTGTTGAAGATAGTGTGTAGTTTGAAAGTGTGTTCGTGATCAGGATGTATGTGTGTGTGGGCTTAAAGTTGTGTATTTATGTGCGTATGTATGTGTAGAGTATATTGAAAGTTTATTGTTTGATGTGTTGCTTTTTATGTGCTATTATGTACAGCTGTTAACAGAAGTTTAAAGCCGCTGTCACACGAGCGATTTTTCCGTCAATTTTCCATGAGCAAGTTTGTTCTCGTATTATTTCGAGACATTTTCGCACTGATATCGGCAACTAGACTGAAGGTAAATTATGTTAGGCGGCTGAATTCTGATAAAGTGTAATTTTTGAAGCTTCCTTTCGTGCCATTTAGGTGTTGATTATTTCCTGGCGAGCGATAGCGAGCCTGCAATTTTAAGAGGAACCGGCCTTCGGCCGGGATATTTTTCTACCGAAAAATGTGCAAATTTATCTTGAACGAGGGTCTAGGGGGTGGGGGGGGGGGGGGTTCTAAGCTTGATTGAGGTCTAGGGAGGAAACAAAAAAAATATGAATACATGAATTTATAGACCAAACAAACGGTCTGCCTCCCCTGAAAAAGAGGTCGCCGGTACAGAAGGGGACAATACAGAGGGTATAACTAAAGATAGACACCATGATGGAATTATCAGGGTGTCAAACCAAAGCCATTACTTTTAAGCCGGTATCACACGAGCGCTTTTTCACTCAACATTTATCCTCAACACTGGTCTGGCAGCTTAAGTGGTCAACATATAAAATATTTCAGTTGCCTAAATTCATATATCATCAGTCTAGTTTCCGATACCGTTGCAAAATATTCCAGAAATGTTGCCAGAAAAATGTTGATCATCGAATGTTGACTATTAAAGCTGTCGTGTGATACCGGCTTTAGTCTTTATTATTGTTTATGTGAAGATGAAATTAGGGGTTATAGTTCAAATTAGGTCTTTGGAAGTGATAACCACCAAAACAATGTTATTTCATTTAAATTGTCTTGTATTCCTCCTCATTTTCATTCAAGTCTTCAAACAAAATTGCTCCGGTTTGACACCCTGGACTACTTAGGACACGTGTAGGCGAAGGTTTTTAGTTTGTTCCCTAGACCTCCATCAAGCTTAAAATTACACCCCCTAGGCCCCTATACCCCTCTTCTTAGATACATTTGTACATTTTTCGGTAGAAATATGTCTCGGTTCCTCTTAGATTACAGGCTCGCTATTGCTCGCCAGGAAAAAAATAGACACCTAAATGGCACGAAACATCTTAAAATTGACAAATGGGGCGAACATTCTTAAAATCACCAAAGTAATGAGGCGAATGTCTTAAAATCTCCAAGGCAATGGGGCTAAACATGAAGGAGAAAGGGGTCCAGAAAAATAATTTCACGTGGAAATCTCCCCTTAATGGGCCGGTATGTGTGTATGTATATGTGTGTGTGTGTGTGTAATATGTATGTATGCATGAGACCGTTATGTAATGAGAATGACAGAGTGTACCGATATGTGTATTTACTGTATATATTTGTGTAATAATGTATTTTTATTGGAGTGTAATAAACTGTGTATTCTATAACTGTGTAGGAAGGTTGTGTGTGTGTGTGTGCGTGCGCGTGTGCGTGTGCGTGCATGAGACCGTTATGTAATGAGAATGACTGAGAGTGTACCGATATGTGTATTTACTGTATATATTTGTGTAGTAATGTATGTTTATTGGAGTGTAATAAAGTATGTGTATTCTATAACTGTGTAGGAAGGTTGTGTGGGTGTGTGTGTGTGTGGGTGTTACTCAGTTACTTGTTCGTCAAGGGGAATCCACGCAATGCGAGCTAAGCTCATTATTATCGCGCCTCCTTAACTGGGAATGTATTGCGTGAAATGCATGTTAAGTGTTTTATGTACTGTTGGAATGGCTGTGGATGTGTGTGTAGTCTGTATTTTAGCCAATTGGCGACATCGGAAACGAAGGCTTAGGGTGGATCTGTATGGTACCATTCTCACTATAGACGGTACCGTCTCGCCCGAAGGCTTAGGTAGCCATCAGCTTAGGTGAACCATATGATACCCATCTCGCCTTGTACCATTTTTGCCAACCCCAGATGGGACGTCACAACGTCGTCCACTTATTCCAGGTACCTATTTACAGCTAGGTGAACTGAGGCTAACACATGAAAGGAGACAAGCCCAATGTGTGTGTGTGTGTGTGTGTGTGTGTATAGTTGTCTTATGTGCGTGAGGTCTAGGATGGGTAATAATTGACGTACACATGAGGGCATGTAGACTAACCTGGGATCATGTACGTGTTGTGAAAGTATGAGGGTAAAGGTTATACTGCTGGAACACAGGATATCTCTCTCTCTCTCTCTCTCTCTCTCTATATATATATATATATATATATATATATATATATATATATATATATTCTGTGTGTGTGTTCACCTCATTACTTTGACCATTTTAAGACTTTTCGTGTTATTTAGGTATTGATCTTTTCCAGGCGAGCGGTAGCGAGCTTGTAATTTAAAGGGACACAAATAAACAAATGTATCTTGAATGTGGGTCTTGTGGAAGTAACACTCGATAAATCAATTAATAATTCTCCACTTAGAAGTAAAAAATTTAGGCCGGACTGTTTATAGGGCTCGCCAGGTCTGTGCCGCCTGTGTAACTCTGCAAGTCTTTCTCCCAGGACTCCTTGGTTGTAATTATAGCAAAATGTTTAGTCACAATATGAATAAAAACGCAACCATGGCTGGGAATTATAATTGAAAAGGTTCAGCACTAGTAGGCCTATTTGTAGAATCTTTTTCACATATTATAAGATCTGTTCTACCTGGAACAAACTTCCCTCCGAAGTTGTAAACAGTTTTTCAGTAGAGCAGGTCAAAAAGAGAGTAGATAGTATTTTGCACACTGTAAAGAGTTTAGTGCACTAAACAGTCTCTCTTCTTCCACTTCGAGTATCTCCTCGGAATGGACCGCAAGGTCTTGAGATACTAACTATTCCGTATGACTCCTTGTAACTCTCTCTCTCTCTCTCGTCATGGATCGTGTGGCTTATTTTGGGAGATCCGGCTCTGACTTTTTCGCTCTTTTCTTTTTTCTCTCGCCCACTCTCTCACTTTTCTCTTTCTCTTCTATCATAATATTTTCCCTTCTATATTCTTATGTTGGTGTTCCATGTTTTGTTATTTAATCTTAGCTCTTTATGTTTTGTATCTTTGGTTTATATTTGTTGTATCAGTTTCCTTATATAATCCTTTCTCCGTTTTCCTTGGCTGGTTTTGTATTTTTGTTTACACCTGTTTATTTGTATGCTCTTATCTCCGATTTCTTTCACTGTTTATTTTATTTTTTTTATTTATTTTGCATCTATTAAATTATATACCAGTACTCTTCTCAGTTTTCTTTAGCTGATTTGTTTATACTTGCTAGCATTTGTTTTATTCTATAGGTTTGTTTTTCGTTTTCACTCGACATCTGTTCTAGTAACCGATCCTTATTGACATCTGTTCTGCAACGTAACTTGGTGTAGATTCTTTCAGGAACCTCGTTATTTTTTAACAAGTATATGTTAAAGCGATTGACGTAAATTGCGATGCGCATTACTAGTAATTTGTGATTCATGTTTAGTTGCCTGAAAATGAAATGTTAAATCTGCCTTAGTACTTACGTAACACGACCTCTCCAGTCATTTCATTTATATATCGGTTTTAAGAGGTCTAAGTAGTCCAGTATTTACATGATCTATATTTATTAATTTCACCATATCTAAATTTCTAACGCCTCCAAAGAAGTAAATGGGACTTGCATGTGATCCTCCAAGATTTGAACCCGGGTTATCACACAGATTGTTAAGACACCTTAACCATTACACCACCAAGACGGTTAAAGGTTTATGCTCACGCCTACGAACTTGGTATTTTTTAACCAGAATTTTCCTAATGTAGTCTGCCCTAGTTCAGTTGATGGCATGTATGTGTGTTCCTATCTTCTCTTTTCTGCCTTTGTGTGTGTAATGGTTAAGATGTCCAAAAATCTGTGTGTGATAACCCGGGTTCGAATCCTGGTGGATCACATAATTATTATTTTATATGCCTTCATTAATTTCATTGGAGGTGTTTGTTTGGTGTTGTGAAATTATTAAATAAAAATATATTTATTACAAGATATGAACGTAGGAGAGACCGTGAGACAAATAATAAAATTGATCATGGAATACTGCTGAGCCACAGAGATAATTTATGGCAAGTCCTTATTAACGTCTGAATGAGACTGAACACCAAGGGGAGGTTGTTCCGTAGGCTACACTTCATGGACTTGGTCACTGACCTCTCGTAACTTTTCAGCATTCGGTATATTTAATTTGGACCAGGGTTGTCCTTCCCCGTAGCATATTGGTTAGTGTGTTTGGTTCACAGTGGGAAGGATGGGGGTTTGATTCCCATGCAGGGCGGGGCAATTGGGCAGTTCACTTAGCAATAGAGACAATATGAACCTGGTATAAGCGGATTTTTTGTGAAGTCCCATCTTCTTTCGAGCTCGCCCGCAGACCGTGTAGATCCACAGGGCTGGCCTTTGTATCGGTACTGGCTCAGAAACGTTAGTAAGAGGGAAAGTTTAGAGTAGAAGGATAGTACTAGGGACAGTTTTTTTGGACCTACCTACCACGTCCTCCCCCCCCCCCCCCACCGTTTTCCTGCAGATGGCTACAATATCGAGAGGATGCTTGCAACAAACATGCAACTTGAGTATGGGTAGTAGTTGGATGGGTTGCTGTGCAGGTCAGCCCAGCCTTCCAATCCAGATTATGTTGCCTACACATACCCGAGGGTGGTGCAAAGGTCCTGGCTAGTCTACCAGGATAAAGCCCGAAGAGTGTACTTAAGCCGTTTTTCTGGTCTCCCTTCTTCCTCATGTTTAGCCCCAATGGGTTTCAGATTATAAGACATTCAGCCCATTAGTTTGCGATTATAAGACCTTTCGCCCTATTTCTCTGTCAATATTAAGACTTCGTGCCATTTAGGGGTAGATTCTTTTCTGGCGAGCGATAGCGAAATCGGCTTTTGGCCGGGACATTTTTCTATCAAAACATTTATAAATTTATCTTGAAGGAGGGTCTTGGGTGGGTGTTTTTTAAGCTTGATGGAGGTCTAGGGAGGAAACTAATAAGATAAAAAATATGTAAATGAGCAAATAAAAACAACCCATCTCCCCTTAACACTGTTCTTGATGTGTGTTGTCTCACTCTGACGTTAAGGAGGATCTGTGATGTATATTCGATTGTGGCTCAGTTGTATTCACAGATACTCAGATGATTACATACCTTGTCCAACTCACACTCAAATTCCAACACACTCTTAACACTAACAGGCTAACAGCCTTTCCTGGGGTAAATTCCAGGATACTTTTGATGACTTGTCTCTCCCTGTATAAATATGTTATGACAAATATGTTCGGTAATGAACAATCTAGTTTAGTATGGCCTTCGATTTTTTTAATTTAACGGAATAAGGAAACATTGTGCTCAAATAATATTGCATATGGATATATCAAGTTAAAATCTCTCTCTCTCTCTCTTCGTTTTTCCAAGTTCTCCATCCTTCCTTCTCTGTCTGTCTTTCCTTTATCTCCCCTCTCACTCTTGTTCTCGCTGCTCCCTCCTCCTTTGTTTGAAGGAATGTGTGTGTGTGTGTGTGTGTCCTCTAACACTGAGCACATTGGTCCAGAAGTTCCTCTCCCTCTCTCTCTCTCTTCCTTCTCTCGTTTCCCTCTTTGTTTTTTTCTTTATTCCCCCCTTCCTTCCGTCTGTCTCCCTTTCTTCTTTCCTTCTATAACTCTCCTTTCTTCTTCCTTATTTGACCCTCTTGTTTTCCTTCGGACGCTTCCTTCCTTCCTACTTTGACTACTTATTTGTTTGTCTTTATCTTACTTCCTCTATTGCTCTCCTCCTTCCTTCTTATCTTTCATTATCATTCACTGTCCGGTCTTTCCTTTTATCCTTAGTCTCGTTCTTTCTGCCATTCCCTATTATCTTTCTTTCTCTCTGTCCTCATTACCCTTCCCGTATTTTTCCTTCCTTCCTTATTTGTCTTCACTTACCCCATGTCAATTAAGGGGAGGTTTTTAGTTGATTCCCTAGACTTCCATCAAACTTAAAATTACTCCCCCTTGACCCCCTTTCAAGATAAATTTGTACATTTTTCGGTAGAAAAAATTCCCGGCCGAAGGCCGGTTCCCCTTAAATTACAGGCTCGCTATCGCTCGCCAGGAAAAAATCGACACCTAAATGGCACGAATGGTCTTAAAATTGACAGAAATGGGGCGAGGGTTGTTGTTGTTGTTCCCCAGGCTGTCTGGTCGAACAGCCCCAAGGTCTCGAGCAAGGCCAAGGCCATAAATGAGCGCCCCCCACAAAACCCTCCCTGCTTACCACTAACAAAGCCCGGGTGACCGAAGCCACTCCAAGGCAGGGAGCTGAGGAGGGTGCAGAAACGCCAAACTAATGGGGCAAGCGTCTTTAAATCTCACAAGCAATGGGGCTAGACATGAGGGAGAAAGGGGTCAAGTAAAAAGTCCCTCAAGTGGATATCTCCCCTTAACCAGTAGACCATTCCAACCAGTGTATACTCAATCAACCAGGGCCATTTAAACCAGTGGCAATCTAACTCTTTAGTAATGGTAGTTATCTCTGGTTGGGATCTACTGATTGAAAAGTCTGCTGGTTGAATGTTGTTTATCAATATAAATTATAACCCGAAACTCCTAATGCTCCCAGGGTCGGGTTTTAAGAAACTCAAGCTATACATCGCTATTTAACTTACTTTATGTATTTAAGTTTGTTTTTCTGCTTAATATCGACGTCCACAAGCACTCTTGCAAGCCACTCATGTATTCATGTATAGTGTATTTATTTGTCCTATAATAATACTTGGGTTTTATGTTATCTACTAATTAACTCTCCCTTGTGATCTTTTGCGTTTCCTAATATATTAACTCAATACGTTGGCGACATTTTCATGTCTTGCTTATTATTTGGAGATTGTATTCAGATGTGTGTGTGTGTGTGTGTGTGTGTGTGTGTGTGTGTGTGTGTGTGTGTGTGTGTGTGGTTAGTTTCATCATATCCCTGGGACCCGTTTCTGTGAGTTCCGTTTAGCGGCTCTTATATGGCTGTCAGGTCAGGCTGGCAGGTGTTATGGTGGTGGTGGTGGTGTTAGTGCTGATGGTGCTGTTATAGAAGGGATGCTGCTGGTGTTTTTGTTATAATGGTGCGTGTTTGTGTGTGTGTATCAGTATATCTGTGTGTGTGTATATCAGTGTATGTGTGCGTGTATATGCGTATGTATTGTATATGCGACTAAATGTCATGGTGGTTTCAGAGTGTTTATGGTGCTGTAATAGTAATGGTGCTTTATGGTAGTTTTAAGCCGGTATCACACGGCCGCTTTTTCACTCAACATTTATCCTCAACACTGGTCTGGCAGCTTATGAAGTAAACATTTCGATTATTTTGGTTGCCTAAATTCATCTATCATCATTCTAGTTTCCGATACCTGTGCAAAATACTCCAAAAATGTTGCCAGAAAAATTTTGATCATGGAATGTTGAGTATAAAATCTTGTGTGATACCGGCTTTAGTGGTGATACATTGGTGTTATGTGGTGTTACGTGGCAGTGCTTCAGAGATCCAGAAAGGGGGGGGGGGGAGAGAGAGAGGAAGGAGAAAGCAGGGTAGTTACTGAAATCAAATGGAAATGTTGGATAATACAGACCAAGAGGGAAAGAGATTGTGAGTAGTGAGTGGTGAGAGAAATACTGGTCAATACTGGTCAGGATCTCCCAGCGGACTATCCCTTATTCTTCAACAATACAAAAATCAATCCTTGGTCTTCTCTCAATATTCTTGGTGTCTCTTTTTCTTCTGCTCTCAGTTGGAAGGACCATATTACCAGTCTTGCTAAGGCAGCTTCCCAGAAGCTGGGTGTGCTCAACCGCCTTAGGAGTTCTTTTCCCCTGCACAGCTTCTTGCTCTGTACAGGGGCATAGTGCGTCCTTGTATTGAGTATTGTTCACATGTGTGGGGAGGGTCCTCTCATACCGCTCTCCTAGACAAAGTTGAAAGGAAGGACTTTCGTATCATTAACTCCCGTCCACTCACTAACTCTCTGCAATCTCTCTCCGTCCGCCGCAATGTTGCATCTCTCGCTATTCTATCGCTACTATAATAATCAGCGTTCCTCAGAACTTTCCCAGTGTATACCACCTCCTTTACGTAGGGCACGTGGTACCCGTCTTGCAACTCAATCCCACCCCTACTCTGTGCAACTCTCCAACCCAAGAGTGAAACGTTACTCTCAAACTTTCTTCTACTTAACAGCTGAGCTCTGGAATTCTCTCCCAGAATCAGTCTTTCCCTCTTCCTATGACTTAAATTGCTTCAAACTTAGTGTGTCCAGGCATTTTGGCTCGAACATCCCTTGATTTTGGCCCTGTCACTCTTTCAACTATGGGGGAGGCACTCGCTATAGGCAGTTCTGCCTTTTGCCTCCCTCAATCACAGAAAAAAAAATGGAGTCCTCCTCCTCCCTCATGTTTAACCCTATTAGTTATGAGATTTCAAGACATTCGCCCCATTAGTTTGGCGATTTTCAGACCTTTTGCCCCATTTCTTTTGCCAATATTAAGACCTTTCGAGCCATTTGGGTGTCGACCTTTCTCCTGGCGAGCGATAACTAACCTGTATTTGAAGAGGAATCGGCCTTTGGCCGGGAAATTTTTCTACCAATTTGTTTTTACAAATGTAGGCCCTATATACTCTTTTTGGGTTTTTTTTTAAAGCTTGATAGAGGTTTAGAGAACAAACTAAACTCCCTCCTTAAACCATTGAGCCGAACCAGTAAATTATGCTGCACAATACCGTCTGAGCTCCCTTAAGAACATAATATAGACTGGTAAAGGGAAGCTCGTGCAAGAAATGACTGAGGGAAATACTGGTCTGATGAGAAAAGGTATACATGTGGTAGAACGTGTGTGTGTGTGAAAGGAAAACTGGTAGTATTGTGAAAGATATAGGCCTATTGGAGGATTGTGAAAGAGTGGGCAATACATCTGCATTAATGTTGTTCGAAATTACGAGGCATATACTTTATATGCCTTTATATACTTTATAAAAAAAAAAAAAAAAAAAAAAAAAAAAATATATATATATATATATATATATATATATATATATATGTGTGTGTGTGTGTGTGTGTGTGTTCGTGTGTGTTCGTGTAAATAAACGGTCTGTAGGAAAGTTGTAAGTGTTTTATAACGATGACCATACAGTGTGAGAGACGACGATGATGATGATGATGTGGTAAGGGTGGGAGAATTGTGGATGCGTGGTGGGAGAGTTGTGAGAAATGATGCTGCTGGTGGTGGTGGTGGTTGGTTACTGGGTGTGTGTGAAAGGAGTTAGGTGGTAGTGTTATGAAAGAGTTTGGTGGGTGTGGGTGTGTAAGAGAGAGAGAGAGAGAGAGAAGAGATTGAAGAGAGAGAGAGAGAGAGAGAGGAGAGAGAGAGAGAGGGAGAGAGAGGAGTACATGGAGAGGACGACGGGGAGAGAGAACTGAGAGGTCTGTGATGAGAGCACAAACACATTGCTTGGAGACACGAGGATCAAATGTCCAACAGGTGGTTTTAGAGGGGGAAGGAGATTAGAGAACGGGCCCTTACACTATTTCTGTGGATATTATAAAACGTAGTATTCACAGCTGATTAAGTAAGTATGAATGTTCGGGGGTGGGGGTAGGATCAGTTGTAAAGTGATATTATAAAATAATTTACAAAGGAGAGAGGAGGAGGAGTAAGTGAGTGAGAAAGGAGTTGGTTGGTAGTGTTATGAAAGTTTTGGTCTGTGTATGTGTGGGTGTCGGTTTGGTCTGTGTCTGTGTGTGGGGGTGGTTATGTGAAAGGAGTTCGTTGGTAGTGTCATGAAATAGTTTCAGAAGGATTGTGAAAACAGAACACACACACACACACACACACACACACCTACTGACGTGTAAATAATGAGACCGATTTTGAAGATTATAAAAGAGAGAGAGAGAGAGAGAGAGTACAAAGGGTACAAAGGAAATCAAGCAACAACAGATCTAGTGACCCTTCTAGGTTGCTTGTCCTCCAAAACACTGAGGATCAAGTGTCCAAACAGTGGTTTTTAGAGAGAGGGGAGTAAGAGGGAGAGAGAGAGAGAGAGAGAGAGAGAGGAGAGAGAGTGGAGAGAGAGAGACGAGAGAGAGAGAGAGAGAGAGAGAGAGAGAGAGAGAGAGAGAGAGAGAGAGAGAGAGAGAGAGAGAGAGAGAGAGAGAGAGAGAGAGATTTGTAAAGAACCCAAAAACTAACTCTAAGCTGGTGATAGCAAGGGTATTATTTGGCGTTGACTGGCAACACGTGCACCGGGTACCGTACTTTAATATTTAAAGAGTTGTGTTGAATATGAAACCAAAACAAACTACAAGCCGAGGATATCATGGGTACTTTTCAGTGCATCACGTGTACATGTTTTTGCCTATGTTTATGAAGGAGACAAAAGGCAAAGCTGCCTGTAACAAGTGTCTCTCCATTTGAGTGACAAAGAACTATATTAAAATAATATTGTGGCGATTTGGAAAGAAGTGTGGTATGCCTGTTAAGTGTAGTGAACTTTTTAGGAGCTGTTTGTGCGAGCTAACTCGATTATTCTCTTTAGGTGAGAATCAGAAACAGTGAGGGAAGCTAGAGAAATAAGACAGGAGTTCCAGCAACTCCTTATCACATGCCTATGAGGCCTTCCCTGGGATTTGCGCTGCTTGATTGGTGTCTACAATCTCCCAGAGAAAGAGAGATTTTATTTTATTTTTTTATTGAGAAGTACAAATGTTACACAAGTATCATAATCACATAATCTCTAAATGGCGAAGGAGCATACGCAATCTACACCCTATTCTAGCTTTAACTGTGCCATGACCTACTAGGGTCATTGTGATTCAATCGCTAATTTTAAGTTTGATAAATTATTGCATAATGATATGGGGTTCAACTAATTGCACTATATTAAATACTGTACAAAAAATGCAGAATTTTGCTGCAAAGGTAGCAGTGGGTGGAGCAAAAAAATACGACCATGTAACTCCGATAATAAAGGAATTAGAGTGGCTAAACATAAAGCAAAAATATATATATGATACAGCTATTGCGGTGTATAAAGAAAGGCATAAGCTAATTCCAAACTGGCTAATACACTTTCCTATTGTTAATGAAATCATAAATAGTAACACAAGACAGCAAAACCATCTATATGTACAGAGAACGAACACCTTTTATGGTGAACGATCGCTTTTGGTAGCAGGTCCTAAAATATGGAATAGGTTGCCGAGATCAGTAAAGGACACAAATAACCTAAACACGTTTAAGCATATATTAAAAGATTATATTCTGAAACATGAAATGGATCTATAAACAAAAAATTTAATAATACTGTAACTCATTTTTGTATAGATATTAAAGACTGTCCATAGTAACATACTAGAGATGTTTCTTATTGTAAATATGTATATATATAATGTATGTATTTTAATATTTGTTTAATGTTTTATGTGAAGAACCATTGTAAAATGGAAAAATAAATATTCTGATTCTAAATATTCTGATGTCATGTAGGTTACACTATAAAATTAATGGTACATGGATATTGATGATAATTTGTAAATATAGCTATGGCATTACATGTACACACTATAATATAAATGATGCATGGATGATTATGCTATTTTTGTTTAAATCTAGCTAAATTTACTGCATAATAAATCGTAGGCTTGTCCACCATTCTTTAACTGTCTTCGTAGCGCAATGGATAAATGCACTGAATTTCGGTGTGAGCATCCTAGGTTGGAATCCCTGGACTGCCACATGTATTTGTTGATTTCATTAATTGAGTTTAGGAGTAAAGTCGGTTGGTGGAGGTAACATAATAATATACAGTATTATTTTAAAGAATTTTTTAAAATACATAGAGAGAGCGAAAGAGAGGAAGGTGTGTGTGTGGGGGGGGGGGGGGGCTAGTATTAAGGCCAGGATATAAAAGAACTGTGGTGGTGCAGGCTTTGTCAGAGGCTGGCTTTAACACTGCTGGGGCAAGCTGGGGAAACGTGTGACGGTGCTGGGGAAAGGATATATTATCACGGTGAGAGAGAGAGAGAGACTGACTTTATATTTTCATGATGCAGATACAGATGTTTCATGAATTTCTACTGAGTATCGAAACATTAGCTGCTGAGGGTAAGAGGTCTCCAATTCGCCAACATCATGGGGCGAACATCTTAAAATGTCAAAACTAGTGGGGCTATGCATGAGGGAGAAGCAAGTTACGTTGAGTCAGGTTAGGTGTGACCGTTTTGATTGTGACCGTTTTGATTGTGGACGTTTCGAAGTGTGGCCGTTTTGACTTGTATCCAACAACTTTAAACCGGTATCACACGAGCCCTTTTCTGTCATTTGTTTCGGGCAATTGTAGTCTGGCAACTTCAAATGTAAGTGTTATCAGAAATTAGCCACCTAAAGCCGGTATCACACGAGCGTTTTTCCCCTCAACATTTATCCTCAACACTGGTCTGACAGCTTATTAGATAAACATTTAAAATATTGCAGTGACCTAAATTCATCTACCATCAGTCAAGTTTCCGATACCAGTGCAAAATATTCCAGAAATGTGGCCAGAACATTTTTGATTATCGAATGTTGACTATAAAAGCTCTCGTGTGATACCGGCTTAACATAATCTACCTTCAGCCTAGTGTCTGAATCTAATGCCAAAGAGCCTCTAAATATTACGACAAAAAAAGACCTGTTTATCAAAAATTGCCAGAAAAGGCGCGCGTGTGACACCAGCTGTTGTCACGTTGGTGTTGTGTGTGGGAAGGGAGTAGGAGGGGAGGGAGGGAGGGCTGTCCAGTATTAATTATCTTTATCCATACAAGGGTTCATCCAGTATTTTCCTCCCTTAAGGGGGGAGGGTTGGTGATGCTTGATGGGAGCGGGATGGTGGTAATGCTTGAGGGGATGGTGGTGATGCTTGAGGGGATGGTGGTGATGCTTGAGGGGATGGTGGTGATGCTTGAGGGGATGGTGGTGATGCTTGAGGGGATGGTGGTGATGCTTGAGGGGATGGTGGTGATGCTTGAGGGGAGCGGGATGGTGGTGATGCTTGAGGGGAGCGGGATGGTGGTGATGCTTGAGGGGAGCGGGATGGTGGTGATGCTTGAGGGGATGGTGGTGATGCTTGAGGGGAGCGGGATGGTGGTGATGATGATGGTGGGAGAGAGGGATGCTGGTGATGATGTTGAGGGGAGCGGGATGGTGGGAGAGAGGGATGCTGGTGATGGTGTTGACAGATATAAGCCTTAAAGTGGCTAGGACGGGTTGAAAGGTTGTCCAACAGATGTGTCGAGCCAGGTGTGTGAACCAGACAGATGTAGCTTGCTGTCAAAACAAATAGATATATGCTGGCTCGCTACCGCTTGCCAGGAAAATATTGACACCTGGATGGGGGAAACTTCTTAAAACAGTAGGCTGAATGGGGCCGAATGAATACAAGCCAAAGGGAGAGGGAGAGAAAGAGAAAAAAAGCGAGGTGGGCTCCCTTAAAGCACACATGTTTATTTTCACATATATAAATAGGCCAGAAATCGTAACCCCAAACCTCTGTAACTCATAAAAGCTAGAGCAAATGGGCTGTGAATTTCAACACCAATTGATCGGTTGATTCTTTCCAAACGATAGAAACATTAAGGGGGGTGACCTGTTTTTGTTCTGTCCTTTTCTATCTTTCTCTGGCTTGTATCCATTTGGCTCCATTCAGCCTACTGTTTTAAGACGTCTATCCCCATCCAGGTGTCAAATTTTTACTGGTGAGCGGTAGCGAGCCAGCATATTTTTTTATTTTTGTTTGACAGCAGGCTAAATTTGTACAGTTTTCGATAGAAAAATGTTTCCGGCGAAGACGGATTTCTTCATATAATGCTGGCTCGCTATCGCTCGTCAGGAAGAAATCGACACCTAGATGGGGATAAACGTCTTAAAATAGTTGGCTGAATGGGGCCGAATGGATACAAGCCAGAGAAAGAGAGAACAGGACAGAAATAGCAAAAAACAGGTCACCCCCCTTAACTGGATTACTGTACTCTAGTCTTTGTTTTAGTTATTGATGTTAGTGGTCAACATTTCTGGTCTAATTATAATGAATGGATGTTATATTCTCACCAGAGTTACCAAATCCGAGTCCGCTAGATACTAAATAAATGACGAAAATCGCTACAATAATGGCACAATCAAAAGGTAATCTCTGTAATGTCGCTCTTAAGGGGAGATCTCCACTTGAGGGACTTTTTTCCTTGACCCCTTTCTCCCTCATGTCTAGCCCCATTGCTTTTGAGATTTTAAGACGTTTGCCCCATTAGTTTGGTGATTTTAAGAATTTTCGCCCCATTCTGTTAATTTTAAGACCTTTCGTGCCATTAGGTGTCGATTTTATCCTGGCGAGCGAAAGCGAGCCTGTAATTTAAGAGTAATCGGCCTTCGGCCGGGAAATTTTTCTACCGAAAAATGTACAAATTTATCGTGAGAGGGGGTGAAATTTTAAGATTACTGGAAACAAACTAGAAACCTCCCCTTAAATAAATGACGAAAATCGCTACAATAATGGCACAATCTCTATAATATCGCTCTAAATGGCTCAAATCTACTTAATATCGCTAGGATTCAGCTCGCTACATGTAAGAATTTGACTCAAGATCGCAATAAATACCTATAAATCTAGTGGGAAAGTAACTAATTTGGCAACACTGACTCTCACCTACACAGTTACAGCTACTCAGTACCCGCCAATAAACTCGCGCGCGCAGTTGTGTAAGTAACCATAATGAAAATATCAAGTTTTGTTGTCATAGAATTAATGGGGTGAAATATTGACGTGTTAGCTAGGGGGGGGGGGGAAGAAATAAATAAATAAATAAATAAATAAATAAATATATATATAAATATAGTATTACTGTTGCAGGCATAGCGATATACCATTAACCTTTATAACTACAGCTACTCAGTACCCCCTTTATAACTACAGCTACTCAGTACCCGCCAATAAACTAGCGCGCGCATTTGTGTAAGTACTTCTAATGGTACTTGAGATGGAAACAAGACATGGAGATGCTGAAGAGGATATTGGAGAAAATGTGGAGGAAGAGAAATGAGTGAGGGGGGGGGGGGGTGGGGGGGGAGCGGAGGTGAGGGGGAGGGGGGAGGAAGTGAGGGGGGGTTTATACAAACAAAACAAAAACTGTCTCTTAAACTATCCTTCTACTCTAAACTTTCCCTCCTACTAACGTTTCTGAGCCAGTACCGATACAAAGGTCAGCCCTGCGGATCTGCACGGTCTGCGGGCGGGTTCAAAAGAAGAAGAAGAAGAAGGTAAAATTTTCAAATTTTGTTGTCCTAGAATTAATGGGGTGAAATATTGACGTGTTAGCTAGGGGGGGTGGGGGGGGGGGGGAAGGATACTATTACTGTAGCAGGCATAGCGATATACCTATTATAGGCCAGTAAACAAAAATATACCATTAACCTTTATAACTACAGCTACTCAGTACCCGCCAATAAACTAGCGCGCGCATTTATGTAAGTACTTCTAATATAAAACAAATAAATTTTGTTGTCCTAGAATTAATGGGGTGTAATATTGACGTGTTAGCTAGTGGGGGTGGGGGGGGAAGGATACTATTACTGTAGCAGGCATAGCGATATACCTATTATAGGCCTAGTTTATTGATTATAATTAGGCCAGTAAACAAAAATATACCATTAACCTTTATAACTAAAAACAAAAAAAAAAAAAAATGGGCTGAGCAATCGAGCTGATATTTCCACCTTCTATGCAGTCAACCAGGGAATAACCTAGATGTATAGATATATAATTAAGCTATCTCTGTACCACACACCTGTTTACTCATACACAAGTGAACCAGGGTGTCAGACCAGAGCAATTTTGTTTAAGGGGAGATGGGCCGGTTTTCTGGACCACTTTCTCCCTCATGTTTAGCCCCATTAGTTTTCAGATGTTAAGATGTTTGCCCATTAGTTAGTCGATTTTAAGACCTTTCGCCCCATTTATTTGTCAATATTTAGACCTTTCGTGCTATTTAGGGGAGGTGTGGCGGAATGGTCTTGCCACTGGCCTGGTAATCCAAAGGTCCCGGGTTCAAATCCCGATATATCAATGGGAAGATATTATTGGGATGGAATTTGTGCTGTACCTAGTATCAGTGCATTACCACAAAGCCCACCGAATCGTCAAATAAAATACCCTCATTAAATAGCACTGTATGAATATTCCCATATTCAAAATATGCTATAGGGTTGCAATGCCTGGTGAGTTATCTGCTCAACAGGTGGCGTTGTGTGTGTGTGTGTAAGAATGAGAGTCCGAGTGTAGGGGGTGAGACAGTGAAGCACGGGAACGAGGTGGCTTCAGAGATGGGGTCGCTTCGGGCCATGAGTGAGCACCGTGCCTCATGTGAAAGCAAGATGGCAGGTGCTCGTTGTACTCTACGTGCTTCACATGTCTCACTCCCTAGACTGGAACAAGACCTCACAGGCTTCACTGCTCATTGTACAGTGGTGAGAGTTCAGGCTCTCAGACTATGCCCGAGAGGGAATAAGTTGGAATATAGAAAAAAAAAAAAAAAATCCCTGGCGAACGATAGTGGGACTGTAATGTTGGAAGAATCGGCCTTCGGCCGGGACATTTTTCTACCGAAAAATATACAAATTAATCTAGAAGGGGGATCTAATGGATGTTTTTTTGATGGAGGTCTAGGGAGGACACTAGAAAAATAATTAATACATGCAAAAATCGACCAAAAAGTTAAGCATCCCCCCTTAATCCGCTTATACCAGGTTCCTATATATACTGCTATGTCAAACAGAGGCACAGGGTGTAAGGAGACTTGTCCAAATGTCTCTCCGAGAGGATTCGAACCCCGATCATCTTGGCTGTGAAGCTAGAATCTATTGATTAATTTCACCACAACACCAAACACCTCCAATGAACGCTAAGCAATAATCCACGGTACACCACGACATTCGCAGCGATTCACCTAATTCCTATCCGTATGTTGAATGGGTTTATTACTAACATTACACCTTTATAAGGGTATATTATCACGGACACTCTTAATTACCCCTTTCATACGAATAATGGTTTAGTGTATACAGGTGTAAGGTACAGTCGCGCTAATAAGTGATGGCTCGGCACTAAGTATGTTTTGATCAATAATTGGTATCAGCAATATCTAAGCCTTATTTCTTCATATCGAGTGAAATATACAAACATGTTACTACACTTACCCACCCTATTCAACATCTGACAGACATTAATACAGCACAGAGCAAGCCAAACGTAATGACATCTGGGACATGACTTATTAGCGTGACCGTACAAATAGCAGGTGTTAAACAGGTGTGGCGTCTACAGTGTTACCTTATACTGCACTGTCAAAACATGTGGCTATGAAAAAGGTAATTCTTATGTTCTTTACACCAACCAACTTTACTTCTAAACTCAATTAATTAAATCAACAAATCCATGTGGCAGTCCGGGGATTTGAACCCAGGAATTAATGAGTCCATTATAATATACCCTTATAGAATTATATTGGTAATTTATGACATATTATATGGAATGTTGTTTAATAAACCCCTGTAAAGGTAAATTTATTTCAATAACCCCAGTGATAATATATACCGGTACCTTTTGTTTTATACTTTCGAATGTTTACAGTGCTCTCTCTCTCTCTCTCTCTCTCTCTCTCTCTCTCTCTCTCTCTCTCTCTCTCTCTCTCTCTCTCTCTCTCTCTCTCTTTACTGCCATGTATTATCCTTATTATCATACTTAGCGTAAATCTCTTGCTTCCTTGTTGGTTGGTTTATGATGTTCTTTCTTTTCTCCTCGTTTTCTTGTCCCATATTCAATGTGTTTCGCCCTCTTCCCCTGTTTTCATTATTACTTTCATTTATTTACTTTTATTTTCCTTTGCTTTTGTTCTGCCTTATTTGTTGATTTCATTAATTGAGTTTAGAAGTAAAGTCGGTTGGTGGAGGGAACATAATAATTATTTTGCTTCCCCTTCGTTGTCATCTTTTTATTCTTTGTTTTGGGTTTTCTACTTTGTTTTACACTTACTTCTTCCTTTGTTTTTATTATTCTTTCTGTTTTTCTACTAACTTGTTCTCTGCTTCTTCTTTTGCTTCTTTTACTTCTTGTCTTCGGAGGCCTTTGTTTTGCAGTGGGAGACAATGGTGGTACTTGAGTCTACCCCCACTTGCTGTTCTGTCCCGCCCACCCTTCACTGAGAGAGAGTGAGCAAGAGAGCGAGAGAGAGATTGATTGATTGATTGATTTTATATCCCTTACATCAACGGGGGACTTTTACATATATGTTGGTACCCCCTCATCAAACACAACGGAAACTATTGCATAACGACATACCCTATAGCCTGTTCATTATGACCAGTCTGTCTTGTTATGTTTACTGTGTTTTGGTATCATTGGTATGTGTTGTTATATTGTGTTAGGTGTTACGTTAACTATGTTATGATTACTGTTATAATAAACAAAGGGGACATTAGTAAAGTATTAAGGGGGTTAGTTTTTTTTTTTTCCCCCTCCGAGTTGTATTCATTCGGCCCCATTCAGCCAATTGTTTTAAGACGTGTATCCCCATCCAGGTGTCGATTTATACCTGGCGAGCGATAGCGAGCTACCGTATTTTGGATAATGAGATAGACAGCTGCTAAATTTGTACATTTTTCAATAGAAAAATGTCTCCGGCGAAGCCGTATTTCTAAATAAAATGCTGGCTCGCGAAAAATCGACACCTGGATGGGATAAATGTCTTAAAACCTGTAGCCTGAATGGGGCCGAATGTATACAACCAAGAAAGAGAAAAACGCAGGTCACCCCCTTAAACCTAGATCACATCCACTTTATAAAAGAAAAACAGTAGTTAAGCATTGGTTTGGAAATACGGTTGTGGATATGGGGAATAGATAGCCTAGTACCGGTACTTTAATCAGCTCAGAAACGGTGGAAAGTTGCAATCGAAATTTATGTAGTCTTATGAATTATATTTGAATTATATTGCCTCGTTTGGAGTTTGGACCAGTAGGCCCTCTGTAGATTTCCGTGTTCTTGTGTTCACGATGTTATGGTGTGCGCTATGTATACTGTTTTATGTTTACAGATATATACAGTATGTGTTATATTAAGGCTACTGTCTTATGTTATGTGTTATATTTACTGTGGTGTGAAATATTTACTGCGACATGTTGTTTTGAAGTCTCAGCGTGGTGTGATATCGTTAGGCCTAGTGTTGTTTTTCTCGTACAGTTTGGAATTCAATTACCCTTTTCCTATAGGTGAGCGACCGCTTACAGAACAAAAATATTGTTAACCTGTTTTTCGTGATGCTATCTCGTCACAGGTGTTTGTCTATGAACTAGGCTTTTTGACAACACCTACACATTGTTAGCCACCATTGTTCAGGTTTTTCTCTTACCGTTGAATATATGCGTGTATTTTGTAAACAGCAACCAATTAAAGTGTTTAATCATTTTTGTTTGTTTTGAACATTGATGCTTTCTATTGTTCATGTTCAATGTATCGCGAAAATTTTAATATTAAAATTTTTATTTAAGCTCTGTAATCTAGATATTGATATTAGCATTTCACGCCCAGGTAAGATGAAGAGAATATATTCATAATACCATCATTAACACCTGATCTCTTTCTTTGCAGACGTGATGGTAGAGTTGTGAGCGGCGGGTGGGTGGAGTGACCTGTGAGGTGGGGGTCAAGTGAACACCTTCCTCCCTTCCTTGACCTGGCCTTGACCTCACCACCATGAGACTCCGTGCCATCATGAGGGTTGCGCTTGTTCTCTTATCCACGGCGACGCTGGCCAGGAGCTATGCTTTTGCCGCCTCACCACAGCTCGAGGATCCGGAATTGGACATCCTCTTGAACCCGTCACCAGCTGGATCACTCAGAGAGGAACCTGATGACACCAGACTCCTACAAGACGTTTATGGGGGCCTGCCAGACGTAATGATCACTGAGGAGCCGGTGTTTTTGAACCCTGAGGTCCAGGAGCCACCACCAACAGGTCGACGTAACAATAGAAAGCGCAACAAAAATCGGCGTAAGAAGAAGAGAACAACAACGACGACAACCACAACCACTACTACTACTACCACCACCTCTACCACTACTACGACCTTACCTCCGGTAGTGACATCTGCAGACTTGGTAGAGCTCAACTTTGGAGAACCGAGGGCGAATGAGGATCATCAACTACTGTCCCCTCCACCTCCTCCACCTGGGGTTGTGCCACAGGAGGATATCAGGGAAGTAGAAGTTGAGGTACACCTTGATCGCACAGAAGAGGACGGTGCTACGGATATGGCGTTAACGACAACAGAAATAACCGAGGCCCAGGTTTCCGAACCCAAGTTCCGCATCGCCTATAGTCGCGCCTGGGTAAACAAGTCCTACCTGGCTAAAGACGACTTCAACCCCCGGGGCATGGAACACCTCTACCTCATCACTAACCTCTTCCTAGAACTTGTGCACCGTGAGAGGGAGATCCCCAGAGAGCTAGGTGAGTACACAGAGACCTACATGTTTTAACTTTCTTAAGAGGCTTATGATGGTATTCTAAAGCAATTCCTTCCCTCTGCAACTCTGAAACCGACTGAACGCTGTGGGAATGGTTGTTGTTCACAGACAGTAGGCGGATAAGTGTTCCCATATCCAAGTGTAACATAATTTTTTGAAGTTATTTTGTCCATTAACGGTGCGGTGAAGGAAAAAAATTGTTTAAGAATACAAGTATCACAGGACTTTCTCTTCTTCTCATTGAAATGAAATATTATTGTTTTAATCTGGCGATTTTGCTCTTGATCCCTTTGAGGTAGAAATGCTATTTAGAGCTGATTGGCTGATGGTACTGTGTAGTATATGTCATATTGTTTTTGCAGCTGAAATATATTACTTGGACACAGTACCATCAGTCAATCCCCTTTAATTAAATAGTTCTTTACCTCAACGTGACAAGTGCTAATTTTCCAGGATAACAAAAATATACTATAGTGCAGACCATGGCTAAAGATAAATCTGTGCCATTAATCATCTTCTAGCAAATAACTAAACTTTACTAAAATGTGGTTTGATAACTAATGTTCAAATTACATTTTATACCAGTATATATACCAGAACAAGGTATTTGTTCATAGAATGATATGTCTAATTCCTTGATAGTTATTCTACACTACCGGTATATGTTAACTTTTATTTGCAATTGAGCCTAGCAACTTTTATCTGTTCAATTTGTTTTTCAACATTCAGATTAGCACTTATGGGCACCCATTTGTATAACAATAGTATATACATTGAATTGAACATATGGTTGTTGTTGTTGTTCCCCAAGCTGCCTGGCCGAACAGCCCCAAGGCCCCGAGCAATTCCAAGGCCATAACCGAGCGCCCCCACAGAACCCTCCCTGCCGACCACAATAAAGCCTGGCTGACCGAAGCCACTCCATGGCGGGGAGCTGAGGAGGGTGCGGAAACGCCCGGGAAACCAAAGCACCACCCAGGGCCCTGTGCCCCTCAGCAATTATGAAGATAAAGTTGAGGGGCAAAGGAAAAATGTGACGCTTTGGCTTCCAATCTTGGTAGATTGGGAGATCAATCCACGGAAGAGACGCCGTCACTTGAGATCTAGAAAATATATAATTTAAAGGAACAGTCAGAGTAAGCTATGGGTATGGCAAAGATCGCTCACCTCTCACTCTGATAGACCAGCCCATCACCACATGACTAGAACCCAATCCTCGCAGGATCAGCTAGGAAAGGCCCTAGAAAGCCGCCTTTGGCGGGGGGGATAGCTCCCCTATTTCAACCCCTTTCGGGGTTGGGCACCCGCCGTGGTTATTAGTGTCTGTTGTCTTCTTAAAGGTAAGGTAAATTTGGTGTAATTTGGTAAGGTTAGTTATAATATAAATAGATTTAATAAAAACGTTATTGTGTGTGTAAATGATGTTGAAGTTTAATGAATGGATTAGTATTATATGAATGTTTGAAGTGAAATTATGTATGTAAATGTATGCTGAAGTTTAGTGATTGGATGAATAATATATGAATGTTTAATATATGAATGTTTAATAAGGTAAGCCTATTCAATGGAGGTGTGTTGAAAGTGTTTAGAAGGAATACCGGTATTCTAAATGTTATGATTACTCTAATTGTAGTCGTTGGCAGTGTTTAAAGGACCTATACAAAA
The DNA here is from genome assembly GCA_032716605.1 of Paralithodes platypus. Taxonomy (NCBI): domain Eukaryota; kingdom Metazoa; phylum Arthropoda; class Malacostraca; order Decapoda; family Lithodidae; genus Paralithodes; species Paralithodes platypus. The sequence goes on from CM064511.1 coordinate 36,009,412, forward strand.
TGGGGTCCCTCAGAAGATCATAGGTTGTACGTATGTAATTCAACTTCTGCATGCGAAATTAAGGGGAGACTAACCGTTTTTTTGGTCTATTTATTCATAAATATATTTTTAGTTTCCTCCCTAGACCTCAATCAAGCTATTTGTAAATTTTTCGGTAGAAAATGTCCCGGCCGAAGCCGGTTCCTTAAAAATTGCAGACTCGCTATCGCTCGCCAGGAAATAATCGACACCTAAATGGCACGAAAGGTCGAACGTCTTATAATCTCAAAACTAAAACATTAGGGGGAAGGGGGTCCAGAAAAATTATCTGCCTCCCCCTTAATTCATATGATCAATTAACTATATTAAAATTATTCTTATAAGCCAATAATTCTAGTTGCACATAGATAAATAGCGGAGTGGGGGTGAATTCTTGTAAACACGCCACCTATAATACTAAATCTCTCTCTCTCTCTCTCTCTCTGCAGTCAGTGTAAGCCGCTTTAGTGAGACATACAGAAGGGCTATCTGTAATCTCTGCTGCTACCTCTCTCTCTCTCTCTCTCTCTCTCTCTCTCTCTCTCTCTCTGTGCAGTCAGTGTAAGCCGCTTTAGTGAGACATACAGAAGGGCTATCTGTAATCTCTGCTGCTACCTCTCTTTCTCTATGCAGTCAGTGTAAGCCGCTTTAGTGAGACATACAGAAGGGCTATCTGTAA
>CM064511.1:36010208-36061162 GCA_032716605.1 Paralithodes platypus
GTCTTAACCCCTTCTGTACCGGAGACCTCTGTTGTACTTTATTCTAGCTATATTTAGATGATTTTATGCAGCTTAGGAAGGGTCTGTGGTGGTTAAAAGGATCAGTTAAGATAGTTCGAAGGCTTATCATTGGTAGAGATCCTTTCTAAACTGAATAAAATCGTCTACTAGTTGTCAGAATATAGTGAAAAAGACGTCGCCGGTACAGAAGGGGTTAAAACTAATTGATCCCGCTATGTGTGAAACCCTCTGTGGATTATTTGGCGTGCTGCCAGTTTATGCTGGCTGTTATTAGAGGATTGTATGCAGTTTGGTAAGGATCTCTTAAGGGGAGATTTCCACCTGGAGGATTTTTTTCTGAAACTCTTTCTCCCTCATGTTTAGCCCCATTGCTTGTGAGATTTAAAGACGCTTGCCCCATTAGTTTGGCGATTTTAAGAAAACGACCTCAAGCATCATAATCACTCCAAGTCCCTTGGTCAATTTTACGACCACCTTCGTTCGTGCCATTTAGGTTTTTGTCAAAAATTTTTCTGGCGACGCTGGAAAGCTGATTAGCGATGAGCGAGCCGGAGGCTGTAATTTAAGGGGCAGCGGCCTTCGGCCGGGACATTTTTCTACCGAAAAATGTACAAATTTATCTTGAAAATAGGGGAGTCAAGGGGCGAGTAAGAGTATAGTAGGTAAGTAAAAGAGTAGTAGTATTTAAGCTTGATGGAAGTCTAGGGAATCAACTAAAAACCTCCCCTTAAGCATCAATTGAGTAAGGTCTCTCTTAATTGACCGTCCGACTTCCATATACCCTTCCTAATCTGAATCAAATCGTCTAATGATATGCCGAGAAATTGGCTGCTAAGGAAGTAAATTCCCACTAGGTGAAAGCAGCCATAAATGCATATAGGTTAAAGGAAGGCAGGAAAGCTTGAAAAAAAAAAATAAAAAAAAAAGGAATAGAAAAAAAAAAAAAAAAAAAAAATAAAAAAAAACAATAAAAAAAAAAATAAAAAAAAAAAAAATGAAATAAAAAAAAAAAAATAAAAAAAAAAATAAAAAAAAAAAAAAAAAAAAAATAAAAAAAAAAAAAATAAAAAAATAAAAAAAAATAAAAAAAACAGAAAAAATATATAAAAAAAAAAAAAACAAAAAAAAAAAAAAAAATTGGAAAAAAATAAAAAAAAATATATATATATCTATATATCTTATATATATATATATATATATATATATATATGTATCTATCTATATATGATCGGCCAGATTCTATTTTTTATTAATTTCACCACAACACCAAACACCTTCAATGAAATTAATGAAAGCATATATGTGACCCATCAGGATTCGAACCCGGGTTATCACGCACACGTTTTTAGACACCTTAACCATTACACCACCAATATATTTTGAACAACTACACTTGAAGCAGTCAGAGAAAATAATGTGATGCGTTACAAAATTGCGCCACACGTAGGTTTCCTGGAGCGCAATGTGTTTGTTTTTTTGTTTGTCATCTTTAAAAAAGGGGATGAGGATGGAGGATAGATTGTGCGGACACTTAAATTGGAAAGGTTTACAGTTTAAATTTGGAGACGAACGGTGTCTTAATTAAAAGGAACATTATTTAGGGAACTCTCTCTCTCTCTCTCTCTCTTTCTCTTTCTCTTTCTCTTCCGTTCTCCTTTCTCCTCTCTCGTCTCCTCTCTCGCTCTCATCCCCTCCTCTTTCCTCTTGCTTTCTTTCTCTCTCTCTCTCTCACGCTCTTCTCTCGCTCTCTCTCCATCTCCTCATCCATCTCTCTCTTCCCCCTCCTCATCTCTCCCTCTCATCTCTCCTCCTCATCTCCCGCCTCTCCTCCTCTCTCTCTCTCTCTCTTTTTTTTGTTTTAGTGGCTAGCTACATTTCCTGATTTCCCGTTCTAATCAATTTATGTTCCAATCTTGGTCTGTTAATTAGGTCTAGTCTACAAATCTCGACTCTCAGCGTCTCATAACTTAACATTTACTTGAATTTTAGAGTTTAATATTTCTGCCATTTGGTAAGAGTCAAACAGTATATTGGCGTGGAAGTTTATAGCCCGTTGTCTCCAGCCCTCCCTTAGTTTACCTATTCAGTACCAGGGAACATCCGTGTCATCATATTCTGGCAACAACTATTAGACGATTTTATTCAGCTTTGGAAGGATCTCTAACAAATAATCAGGCTTCAAACTATCTCGACCAACCCTTTTAACGACCACAGATCCTTCCTAAGATGCATAATATCGTGTACACACAGCTAGAATAAGATATAGCACACGTCGCTGGTACTCAAAGGGTTATATGAGGCTACTACATCCGCCAGTATCACCTCTCTCTCTCTCTCTCTCTCTCTCTCTCTCTCTCTCTCTCTCTCTCTCTCTCTCTCTCTCTCTCTCTCTCTCTCTCTCTCTCTCTCTCTCTCTCTCTCTCTCTCTCTCCTCTCTCTCTCTCTCCTCTCTCTCTCTCTCTCTCTCTCTCTCTCTCTCTCTCTAACACTAACTGACTTACTCCTTCTCTCTCTCTGTCTCTCTCTCTCTCTCTCTCTCTCTCTCTCTCTTCTACTTTTGTCTACCCTTCTACTTGTCTCTCCATTTCTAGCTCTACCATACGATCCACTAGTCTCCTCCACTTTCCACTTCTATTTCTACCATTCGTTCCACCAGTATCTCTCACTCTCCCATTTACCTATCTCTCTCCAAATCGTCTCTTCGTCTCCACTTCTATCTCTCACTCTCCCATTTACCTATCTCTCACTCTCCCATCCACCCATCTCTCCCTCCAAATCGTTTCTTCTTCGTCTCTACTTCTATTTTTACCATTCTATCCACCAGTATCTCTCACTCTCCCATCCACCCATCTCTCCCTCCAAATCGTTTCTTCTTCGTCTCTACTTCTATTTTTATCATTCTATCCACCAGTATCTTCCACTCTCCCATCCACCCATCTCTCCCTCCAAATCGTTTCTTCTTCGTCTCTACTTCTATTTTTACCATTCTATCCACCAGTATCTCTCACTCTCCCATCCACCCATCTCTCCCTCCAAATCGTTTCTTCTTCGTCTCTACTTCTATTTTTATCATTCTATCCACCAGTATCTTCCACTCTCCCATCCACCCATCTCTCCCTCCAAATCGTGTCTTCGTCTCCACTTCTATCTCTACTATTCGTTCCAATATCTCTCACTCTCACCTATCTCTCCCATCTCTCTCCTCCCACTCGTCTTCAGAAGTCTCCCATAGCTCTTGGCTTTCAAGTCAGCGTTGTCTTCAGATCTCCCTCCTTTTAAGTGAAGGATGGGACCACCTGGGATCGAAACTGCGTCCATTAGTTTGACAGGCATGCTCGATAGCCACGGTTATTTGGTTTGTGGTTGGACACACTCCCCCCCCCCCCTCCCTCTCGCTCGCGCTCTCTCTCTCTCTCTCTCTCACTGCTTATGTAAGATTACGATGTATTATGTTTTAAGATGATTTCATTGTATGAACAGCCATTCTATATTTAACGGAAATAAAATTATGTGAATCTCTCTCTCTCTCTCTCTCCATATAGTAGAGATCATCCGCCTTTTCCACCCTTGATGACTCTTGCTTGCCTATTTCTAGACTACCTATAGGCACTCTTGTTCGCTCTGTTTACCTCTCTCTCTCTCTCTCTATATATATATATATATATATATATGTATATGTATATGTATATATATATGTATATGTATATATATATATGTATATGTATATGTATATATATATATATATATATATTATAAAATATATATATATACATATATTATACAGTATATATATATGCTGATATTTAATTTTCAATTAGTTTAGTTTGGGTTATATCTTTACGGAAACTTGTCATAACCACCTCGCTTGGGTTTTTTGTTTACCATTGTCTAGCAATGTATTTTAGTTTGTCCCATATGTTAAAAAAAAAAAAAAAAAAAAATGCCTTCCCAGACTACCTTCAAACTAAAGCATGCCCGCCCGACCCCCTTCAAGCTTAATGTGTAAATGTTCCGGCCAATGGGCGACTTCTTCCGAGTTACAGGCTCGCTATCGCTCAACCAGAAACAAATCGGCACCTGATTGTAGTGAAGACTGAAGAGTCTTAACTAATAGAGTGAAACGTCTGAAAATCAAGGAGCGCTCTTTCAACAATCATTTAGCCACGCTTCTGGAATATATTATTCTTAAAGGCGGTGTTACGAGCGACTTTCCGTCAGTTGTTATGGTCAACGGTAGTCTGGCATCCTTAACATCAAGTTGTATCAGAAACCTTCCACCTTATAATTACAATCTACCTAGGCTATAGTATAATTACAATCAACCTAGGCTATAGTATAATTACAATCAACCTAGGCTATAGTATAATTACAATCAACCTAGGCTATAGTATAATTACAATCTACCTAGGCTATAGTATAATTACAATCAACCTAGGCTATAGTATAATTTCCGATTCCAATGTGAAAGAGCCTCAAATTATCACGAGAAAAAACAAACTTGATCATCAGATGATAAGAAATTGCCGGGAAAAACGCTCGTGTGTCACTGTGTATTATGCAAAGCAGTGACCCCGGTCAATGTTCTCTTACGGGGGGGGGGGGGGGGGTCAAAGGTCAAAGGGGGTATCTTTATGGAAGTATTAGGGATTAGATGTATTGCCTTATTGTCCACTCTTTTCAAGCTTAAAAAACAAAAGCAAAATACTGTACACCTTAGATTATAATATATTATTGAAATAAAACAAAATATATAATATATTATAGATTGTTTGTGTATATGCTGTATAATTATATGCTGTATATATGCACTTTATTTCAGATTTAAGCGACTGTTCAGTTATAGATCATTACTGTACCGTTTATGGGCCAGTATCATGGGACAAAGTCATTATTATTATTTTTGTAATAGTTATTATCACCTTTATTATTATTATTCTTTTTTATATTGTCATTATCACCTGTTGCGTGTTAAAGAGAGCTTTATGTATAAGGTAGGCTTCGTTTCCATAGTAACGGCTTTCTCTCTCTCTTTTCTCTCTCTCTCTCTCTCTCTCTCTCTCTCTCTCTCTCTCTCTCTCTCTCTCTCTCTCTCTCTCTCTCTCTCTCTCTCTCGTTGATGACAAATACTACACAATACACCGTATATATTTTTAAGTCTGTGTGCTATATTAAGACATCATTTTCTTCCCCATAGGTGAATGCCCGGTTTTCTGGACCACTTTCTCCCTCATGTTTAGCCCCATTAGTTTTCAGATGCTAAGATGTTAGTCGATTTGAAATAGTCAGATTGAAGACATTTTTTTTTTTTTAAGAGGCTAATGTTTAATAGCTTTGGCCTACTTATTTCGGAACAGACTGTAATGAGGGAGTTTATCAGAGAGAGAGAGAGAGATAGAGAGAGAGAGAGAGAGAGAGAGAGCGCGCGCTAAAGCATCCCTCTTGGTAAGTGTCTTCTGTCGTTGCCCTCACTTCTATTCTTTCTCTCTCTCTCTCTCTTGGTAAACTTGACTTATTCTTCATGTTTAGCCACTGAGTTTTTGAGATATTTAAGACTTTGGACTTAGATCATCGTGCAAACATGGGAATTCATATGTAATCTCATCCCAAAATTTGCAACAACAACACATGGAAAATGTAGATTTAGTGAAACCTGCAAATACCACCACCCATCCCTTGCAAGACATCACTTGAGAACAAGACCTGCTACAATATGAAATGCCCAGCTTTTCATATTAAAGGGACTTGGAGATATGCTAGACCTAACACGAATGGTAGCCCAAAAAAACTCTCTAGCTATGCGAGGGACGAGACAGAGGAAAAAGGCAAGGAGGGGAAGGGCAGATGAAGATGAAGAGACTGAGGGAGATGGAAGAGCACATAGAACACCTCGAGCACCTCCTGGCCTCCCAAGAGTGGCCAATACATCCCGAAGACTATTAGGTACACATAGTACTCCAAACAATCCCTCCCCAATCTTGTTTGCAAATATCCAAGGCCTAAAAAATAGAACCACTAACAAAGTACCATTTATTAGGGGCCTGCTAGAAGAAAGAAACGCTATATTTGCGGCTCTCACAGAAACTCACATTAAAGATCAGGAAGATAGTGAGGTATGGATTCCTGGTTACAACCTACATAGGGCGGACAGAACGCATTAGATCACATGGAGGTGTAGCCTTGTAATACATGACTCACTGATATGTACTGAATTCCTAAATAACAGTAATGAAGTGGTGGAAATACTTGGAGTGAAAATAGAATCCCTAAATTTAGCAGTTATTGTTACATACAGGCCTCCAGACTCATCCCGAGAAGAATTCAAAACCCAGCTCAACAAAATAAAATCAGAAGTGGAAACCCTGGGGAACCCAACACCAAATATTATATGGCTAGGAGACTTTAACCTACCAAACATTAAATGGAGACAACTAGAAAACCAGTTAGTGGTAAATAACACCGGAGAAGCAAATACTAATACGAGAGAGCTTTTTGAACTTTGTGATTTTTTTAGTCTTACCCAACATATTGCTGAACCCACACGGGAAAACGATATCTTAGACCTGGTCTTCACTAACGACGACTCTCTAGTACACAGCATTAACATATCGGACACAACATACTCAGATCATAAATTAATTGAGATCAAAACAACCTTAGAAAGTGTACAGACAACCTCAGAATCGAGAACAAAAACCGGCCCCTTCAGTAAATTTAACTTCAATAACAAAAACATTAGGTGGGAAGAGGTAAATCAAGAAATGGAGGAAATAGACTGGGAAGATTTAATGGATAACCTGACACCAGCAGAATGTCTAGTCTTAATAACAGAAACCATGACCCAAATCTGTAGCCACCATATACCTGCAAGACAAACAAAACGAAGAAGCAATCAAGATCGGGAAAGGAGGAGGCTGTACAGAAGAGGAAAATTACTCACACAAAGACGCACACATCATAATCTACAGGATAGGCAAAAGGTCGAAATAGATAGAGAAATTGTGGAAATTGAACAAAGGCTAAGAATATCATATGAACTACAACATATGGAAGAGGAGAGGAAAGCTATTGCAGGTATAAAGGAAAATTCCAAATACTTCTTTTCATACGCCAAACAAAAGGCTAAAACAACATCAAACATCGGCCCACTGAGCAAAGGGGACGGCTCTTTCACAGGGGACAAAAAGGAAATGAGTGAACTCTTAAGCAGGCAGTATGGAATGGCATTCAGTGAGCCTGATGAAAAAAAGTCATCAGAGACCAAAATATATTTTTCATGGAAACCTCCCCCACGGAAACCCCTCAGATGCTGGATATTGATTTCGGTCCAAAAGACATAGAAGAGGCCATTTCCAACATGCCATCCAACTCGGCACCAGGCCCGGAGTCATGGAATTCGATCCTAATGAAAAAATGTAAGGAAAACCTCTCAAAACCCCTGGCTATAATGTGGAGAAGGAGTCTAGACACTGGTGACATACCAGATAGCTTGAAAAACGCAATAATTGCCCAATGCATAAAGGAGGGAGTAAAGCACTACCAAAAAACTACCGCCCGGTAGCTCTAACCTCCCACATCATTAAAGTTTTCGAGCGAGTCCTGCGAAGCAAAATTTCAACATTCATGGAGACAAATGAACTACACAACACCGGCCAACATGGGTTCAGAGCGGGAAGATCATGTCTCTCACAACTTTTGGAACACTATGACAAAATTCTTAAAGCGTTAGAAGAAAAGAAAAACGTGGATGTCATTTACACCGATTTTGCTAAGGCATTTGATAAATGTGACCATGGTATAATAGCCCACAAACTGAAAGCAAAAGGTATAACTGGGAAAATCGGACGGTGGATATACAATTTCCTCGTAAACCGAAAACAATCGGTAGCAGTAAACCAAGTCACTTCTGAGCCTTCGGATGTCAAAAGCTCAGTGCCCCAAGGAACAGTGCTAGCGCCCCTTCTGTTCCTCATACTAATTTGCGACATAGCTACCAACACCAGACACAGTACGGTGTCGTCTTTTGCTGATGACACAAAATTAAGCAAGATAGTAAACACACAAGAGGACACAGGCCGACTGCAGGAAGACATGAATGTAGTGTTCCAGTGGACCAGGGAAAACAACATGCAATTCAATGAGGAAAAATTCCAATTAATACGGTACGGAGATAATAATGGTGTTAAAGAAATTACAAATTACTTAACAGAATCTAACCACATAATAGAACGGAAAAAGACAGTGTGAAAGACCTTGGGGTATTAATGTCTGAAAATATGGGTTTCAAAGTACATAACCAGGTCAAAGTGGCGGCTGCGAAACGTTCTAACGGGTTGGATTCTGCGTACTTTTAAAACACGCGGTTGAATTGCCTTTGATAACGCTCTTCAAATCTCTAGTGCTACCGCGGCTTGAATACTGTAGCGTATTAACATCCCCATACAAAGCAGGTGAAATAAATGACGTAGAGAGTGTACAAAGAAATTTCACTTCGCATATAAGTTCAATAAAACATCTACACTATTGGGAGCGTTTAAGAGCACTGAATCTGTACTCACTGGAACGTAGAAGAGAACGTTACCTAATAATATACACGTGGAAAATCGCAGAGGGTTTAGTACCAAACCTACATACTCCGATAGTCATGAAATTCAGTGATAGGAGAGGCTGGGAATACGAAATCCCCCGGATGAATAACAGGGGTGCTATGGGCTCTCTGCGAGAGGGCTGGTTATCACACAGAGGCCCACGTCTCTTCAACAAACTCCCACGGCGAGTAAGAGACGTGAGGGACATCTCGTTAGACAACTTCAAGAGAGCCCTAGATGTCGAACTGCAAAAAGTGCCAGACGAGCCCATCCTCGCAAGGGAGCGAGCTGTCGCTTCAAACAGTCTACTGCACCAAATCACCACCCATAACGAGGGGCGTCGCGCTCCTTGGTGCCGCTAGAAGAGCGGCGAACACATCCAAAGACATTCAAAGACAAGAAGAAGGCCTATGAGGGCTAATTAGGCTACAACATAGTTTGTCATGGTCAGCGCGCACACACACACACACACACACACACACACACACACACACACACACACACACACACACACACACACACACACACACACACACACACACACACACACACCGGGCGGAGACAAATTGGGCTTGTCTCCTTTCATGTGTTAGCCTCAGTTCACCTAGCTGTAAATAGGTACCTGGAATAAGTGGACGACGTTGTGACGTCCCATCTGGGGTTGGCAAAAATGGTACAAGGCGAGATGGATATCATATGGTTCACCTAAGCTGATGGCTACCTAAGCCTTCGGGCGAGACGGTACCGTCTATAGTGAGAATGGTACCATACAGATCCACCCTAAGCCTTCGTTTCCGATGTCGCCAATTGGCTAAAAATACAGACTACACACACATCCACAGCCATTCCAACAGTACATAAAACACTTAACATGCATTTCACGCAATACATTCCCAGTTAAGGAGGCGCGATAATAATGAGCTTAGCTCGCATTGCGTGGATTCCCCTTGACGAACAAGTAACTGAGTGAGTAACACACACACACACACACACACACACACACACACACACACACACACACACACACACATCGATTCCTTCCTTCCTTTGCTTCACGTTATTTCCTTTTAAAGAGTATGGCTTTAAATCTATCTATTCCAGGAGTGGTGTCTTTGGACCACTATTGTTTAATCTTATTAGTTTTGTTTATGTGGCGAATTAATAACGTTTTGCCCCTTTCTGGGTGTAAAACATTTCGTCCCAGTCTGGTGTACTGTATAATTATATTTTCGTCCCTTTCTGTTGAAAAAAAGTTTCATCCCATCCTGGTGTAAAACCTTTCGTCCCTTTGTAGTGTAAACGTACGTTTCATCCCTTTTTAGTGTAAACCGTGTCGTCCCATTCTGGTGTAAAACGTTTCGTCCTTTTCTGGTGTAAAATGTGTCATCCATTTCTGGTGTAACACGTGTCGTCCCTTTCTGTTGTAAAACGTTTCGTCCCTTTCTGGTGTAAAACGTGTCGTCCCTTTCTGGTTTAAAACGTTTCGACCTTTTCTGGTGCAAAACGTTTCTTCTCTTTCTGGTGTCGTTTTCGGGAACTTTGCCTTAAATTTCCGCGTCGCCAATATTCACTGGATAGGTTATTCATTATACTATTCACACCACTACTATCTATCTACTATATTTATCTGTATCTACATCTATCTATCTATCTACTATTAAAACTATGCACTCCACATTGTATCCAAGATCGGAGAACATTTTTATGAATCCCATTTTGACTCCCCCCCCCCCCCCACCCCACCCCTTCCCCTTACGACACAGGGTTAGGTTAGGTCTTTCTTACAGGCCCCATGTCCCCTTCCTCCCTACCTCTGTCTGTCGTATGTCCACTTCCTCCCTCCCTCTGTATGTTGTCCCCTCCCTTCCTCCCTTTGTATGTCCCCTGTCCCCTCCCTCCCTCTGTCTGTCTGTCCCCTGTCCCCTCCCTCCCTTTGTCTGTCTGTCCCCTGTCCCCTCCCTCCCTTTGTCTGTCTGTCCCATGTCCCCTACCTTCCTCTGTCTGTCTGTCCCATGTCCCCTCCCTCCCTCTGTCTGTCTGTCCCATGTCCCCTCCCTCCCTCTGTCTGTCTGTCTGTCTGTCTGTCCCCTTCCTCCCTCTGTCTGTCTGTCCCATGTCCCCTCCCTCCCTCTGTCTGTCTGTCTGTCTGTCCCATGTCCCCTCCCTCTATCTGTCTGTCTGTCTGTCCCATGTCCCCTCCCTCCCTCTGTCTGTCCCATGTCCCCTCCCTCCCTCCCTCTGTCTGTCTGTCTGTCTATCTGTCCCATGTCCCCTCCCTCCCTCCCTCTGTTTGTCTGTCACATGTCCCCTCCCTCCCTCCCTCTGTCTGTCTGTCTGTCCCATGTCCCCTCCCTCCCTCTGTCTGTCTGTCTGTCCCATGTCCCCTCCCTCCCTCCCTCTGTCTGTCTGTCTGTCTGTCCCATGTCCCCTCCCTCCCTCTGTCTGTCTGTCACATGTCCCCTCCCTCCCTCCCTCTGTCTGTCTGTCCCATGTCCCCTCCCTCCCTCCCTCCCTCTGTCTGTCTGTCCCATGTCCCCTCCCTCCCTCCCTCCCTCTGTCTGTCTGTCTGTCCCATGTCCCCTCCCTCCCTCTGTCTGTCTGTCCCATGTCCCCTCCCTCCCTCCCTCTGTCTGTCTGTCTGTCTGTCCCATGTCCCCTCCCTCCCTCTGTCTGTCTGTCCCATGTCCCCTCCCTCCCTCCCTCTGTCTGTCCCATGTCCCCTCCCTCCCTCTGTCTGTCCCATGTCCCCTCCCTCCCTCTGTCTGTCCCATGTCCCCTCCTTCCCTCTGTCTGTCTGTCCCATGTCCCCTCCCTCCCTCTGTCTGTCTGTCCCATGTCCCCTCCCTCCCTCCCTCTGTCTGTCTGTCCCATGTCCCCTCCCTCCCTCTGTCTGTCTGTCCCATGTCCCCTCCCTCCCTCTGTCTGTCTGTCCCATGTCCCCTCCCTCCCTCTGTCTGTCTGTCACATGTCACCTCCCTCCCTCTGTCTGTCTGTCCCATGTCCCCTCCCTCCCTCCCTCTGTCTGTCTGTCCCATGTCCCCTCCCTCCCTCCCTCTGTCTGTCTGTCTGTCTGTCCCATGTCCCCTCCCTCCCTCTGTCTGTCTGTCCCATGTCCCCTCCCTCTGTCTGTCTGTCTGTCCCATGTCCCCTCCCTCTGTCTGTCTGTCCCATGTCCCCTCCCTCCCTCTGTCTGTCCCATGTCCCCTCCCTCCCTCTGTCTGTCTGTCCCATGTCCCCTCCCTCCCTCTGTCTGTCTATCCCATGTCCCCTCCCTCCCTCCCTCTGTCTGTATGTCCCATGTCCCCTCCCTCCCTCCCTCTGTCTGTCTGTCACATATCCCCTCCCTCCCTCCCTCTGTCTGTCTGTCTGTCCCATGTCGCCTCCCTCCCTCTGTCTGTCTGTCCCATGTCCCCTCCTTCCCTCCCTCTGTCTGTCTGTCCCATGTCCCCTCCCTCCCTCCCTCTGTCTGTCTGTCACATGTCCCTCCCTCCCTCCCTCTGTCTGTCTGTCCCATGTCCCCTCCCTTCCTCCTTCTGTCTGTCTGTCCCATGTCCCCTCCCTCCCTCCCTCCCTCTGTCTGTCTGTCACATGTCCCCTCCCTCCCTCCCTCTGTCTGTCTGTCACATGTCCCCTCCCTCCCTCCCTCTGTCTGTCTGTCCCATGTCCCCTCACTCCCTCCCTCTGTCTGTCTGTCCCATGTCCCCTCCCTCGCTCTGTCTGTCTGTCCCATGTCCCCTCCCTCCCTCTGTCTGTCTGTCCCATGTCCCCTCTGTCTGTCTGTCTGTCTGTCTGTTACATGTCCCCTCCCTCCCTCCCTCTGTCTGTCTGTCTGTCCCATGTCCCCTCCCTCCCTCCCTCCCTCTGTCTGTCTGTCTGTCCCATGTCCCCTCCCTCCCTCCCTCCCTCTGTCTGTCTGTCCCATGTCCCCTCCCTCCCTCCCTCTGTCTGTCTGTCCCATGTCCCCTCCCTCCCTCCCTCTGTCTGTCTGTCCCATGTCCCCTCCCTCCCTCTGTCTGTCTGTCCCATGTCCCCTCCCTCCCTCTGTCTGTCTGTCCCATGTCCCCTCCCTCCCTCTGTCTGTCTGTCTGTCCCATGTCCCCTCCCTCCTTCTGTCTGTCTGTCCCATGTCCCCTCCATCCCTCCCTCTGTCTGTCTGTCCCATGTCCCCTCCCTCCCTCTGTCTGTCTGTCACATGTCCCCTCCCTCTCTCTGTCTGTCTGTCACATGTCCCCTCCTTCCCTCTGTCTGTCCCATGTCCCCTCCCTCCCTCTGTCTGTCTGTCCCATGTCCCCTCCATCCCTCCCTCTGTCTGTCTGTCTGTCCCATGTCCCCTCCCTCCCTCTGTCTGTCTGTCCCATGTCCCCTCCCTCTGTCTGTCTGTCTGTCCCATGTCCCCTCCCTCCCTCTGTCTGTCTGTCTGTCCCATGTCCCCTCCCTCTGTCTGTCTGTCTGTCTGTCCCTTCCCTCCCTCTGTCTGTCTGTCTGTCCCATGTCCCCTCCCTCCCTCCCTCTGTCTGTCTGTCTGTCCCATGTCCCTCCCCTTGTCTGTCTGTCTGTCCCATGTCCCTCCCTCTGTCTGTCTGTCTGTCCCATGTCCCCTCCCTCCCTCTGTCTGTCTGTCTGTCTGTCCCATGTCCCCTCCCTCCCTCTGTCTGTCCCATGTCACCTCCCTCCCTCTGTCTCATTTGCCCCCTGTCCCTCCCTCCCTCCCTCTGTCTCATAATATGCCCCCTGTCTCTCCCTCTGTATGTTGTCCCCTCCCTCCCTCTCTATCTGTCTATCGCTTGTCTCCCTCCCTCCCTCCCTCTGTCTCATTTGCCCCCCTGTCCCTCCCTGTCTGTCGTATGTGCCCTTCCTCCCCCTCTCTGTTGTCCCTCCCTCCCTGGTAAGGAAGGTGCAGCTTTAACGTCATGTTGCTATATCCTTTCCCTTCCTCTTCCTCGTTTCCTCTTATCCCAATCTCTCTCTCTCTCTCTCTCTGATACACGTAATATATATATACAGGTATATGTATAATTACACAGAAACCAAGCAACAACAGCCCTATTGATCCTTACGAAGCTGCTTGTAACTAGTGTACCGGCACCCCCCTTATGTAGCCTAGTGGATAACAAAGGATAGTAACCTACAGTTGAAGAAAGCTATTTGTTTGCGGACGCAATTATTAATAGGAGGTTTAGGGAAGATTGTTATTTATTTAGTTAGGCTATATATTTATTGTATTATTTATATTTATTTAGTTATTTATTTTTAGTTTCGCCGCTAGACCTCCATCAAGCTTAAGAAAATACTCCCTTCCAGATAAATGTGCGCATTTTTCGGTAGAAAATTCCCCGTCCGAAGGCGAATTCCTCCTAAATTGCAAGCTAGCTATCTCTCGCCAGGAATAAAATAGACACCTAAATGGCATGAAAGGTCTTAAAAGCGCCAAACTAATGGGGAAAGGGAGGGGGGGAGGCGAATTTCTTATATCAAAGCTAATGGGGCTAAACATGAAGGAGAAGGGGGTGTAGAGCCACCCCTGCCCCCTCAGATCAAGTGTTAATCAAGACGATTTTCAAGTTTTGACGGGGTAACATTCGATGACACTATTTGGTATTCGATTCCATGTTTACCACTCGATTGGAAAAGAATTGCTTGAATTGAAGCGAGTGAAAGGGCTTTTCAATTATGTAATACAAAATGGCATTCGTAAAGTATTTGTTAGCATCCATAGTATTAAGACCTTGAATAATAGAAATGTTTAGAGAGAGAGAGAAAGAGAGAGGGAGAGACGGGGGGGGGGGGGATATACTGGCTACACAGAGCTAATGATCGCAGCAAGGTGGTCAGGACTTACTACTAGTTGAGATAGCAAACAAGATAGGATAAGATAGCAAAGACGTGCAGAGAGAGAGAGAGAGAGAGATATTTACATAGGCTACACTGGCCACACAGACCTAATGGTGGTCAGGGCTTAATATTAGTTGAGATAGCAAACTCGGTAGTTAGGGAAAGTGGAAGGAATTTATGAGAGAGTGAGTGAGTGAGTGAGTGAGTGAGTGAGTGAGTGAGTGAGTGTGTGTGTGTGTGCGCGTGTGTGTGTGTGTGTGTGTGGGTGTGGTGTGTGGTGTGGTGTGGTGAGGTGTGTGTGTGTGTGTGTGTGTGTGTGTGTGTGTGTGTGTGTGTGTGTGTGTGTGTGTGTGTGTGTGTGTGTGTGTTATTTACCGGGCCAGAGTGCGGACATGGTCAAACAATACAATGTTGTACAATTACGTCCAGTGATACAAATCAATTACAGTTTGTCACACACTAACAGAGCTTGGCCATGTGCGACGTGGGCCTAATTGCTAACTCAGGACAAATAACACAGTTTGCCGAAACAAGATTATAAGATAATATTGTTTGTTGGAATATATGTGACACATACAGTGATATATATAAACTGGCGACACAGACCTTACGATCCCAGCGAGGTGGTTCAAGTAGAGATAGCAAACCTGACAGTAAGGGGAAGTGGAAGGAAAGGATAGCAAAGAAGACAAAGAGAGAGAGAGAGGGGGGGGGGGGGGGAAGTGGACGGGTGATGGTTAGGAAGGTATAGGAGAATATGGTCGCAGAAGAAACTTTCTTGTTTGTATACATTAGCATTTGTATGTAGGTTATAGGTATATGTATATTTAGCCTATATATTATGTTGTATGTAGGTTATAGGTATATGTATATTTAGCCTATATATTATGTTGTATGTAGGTTATAGGTATATGTATATTTAGCCTATATATTATTTTCGTATTTAAGTTTCCTTCGCAGACCTTCATCAAGCTTAAACAAATATCACCAAGACCCCCTACAAGATAAATGTACGCATTTTTCTCTAAAAAAAATATAGCCAACTATTATTATTATTATTTATATAATTATTATTATTACACACACACACACACACACACACACACACACACACACACACACACACAATCTCTCTCTCTCTCTCTCAGATTGAAAGCCGAGATCTCAAACACACTTAGCCCACGACAAATGATAGATGACGCACCCGTGTGGAGAGAGAGAGAGATTTACATAGATTTACATAGATTTACATAGATACACTGGCCACACAGATCTTACGATCCCTACGAGGTGACCAGGACTTAATCCTAATAGAGATAGCAACCCTAAGAGAAAGTGGAAGGAAAGGATAGCAAAGATGAAGGCTCTCTCCCCACCCTCCGCTCCCTCCGGCAATATGCCGTACATGAAAATAGTTAGAAGTGAATAACCTTGCAGGGCTTGGAAATCGCCTGAAGGAATTTATAGTATAGTTAGAAATGGAAAGGAAAAGGCATGCACACCTTCACTTTTTTTTATTTTTTTTTTTCCCTTTTCCAACTGAAAATGTTTTCATTTCCGCCAGGTTCTCTTATCAGTGATCAGCTTCTACTGCAGACCAACTTTTCTGTGATATGTGTCTAACCTTTTTTTAAATGTGTATATCGAGTCACTGTCAATAACTTCATTAGGGAGCTTATTCCACTCATTAATAATACTGTGGGTGAAGAAATTTTTAGTTATGTCTAGGTTCGCTTTCCTGCCTGTTAGTTTTAATTTGTTTCCTCTTGTGGAACCTTCTTTGGCTATCTTAAATAGATTATTAGAATTTACGTTACTAAAGCCTTTTAGTATCTTAAAACACTCTATCAGCTGTCCCCTTATTCTCCGTTTCTTAAGCGAAAACAGGTCGAGTTCTCTTAATCTCTCATTGTATGGCCTATTTCTAAGGGAAGGGATTAACTTTGTTGCTCTACGCTGAACGGATTCTAGTTTCTCTATGTCTTTTTTTAAGTAGGGAGACCAAAACTGCACAGCATACTCCAGATGTGGCCTCACAATACTTTTATATAGTGGTACAACTATGTACAACTATGTAGAGAGAGAGAGAGAGAGAGAGAGAGAGAGAGAGAGAGAGAGAGAGAGAGAGAGAGAGAGAGAGATACTAACTTAAGGCTGGTTTGGATAGAATGAAATGGTTTCTCTCCTTTTTTTTGTTTTGGCTCCCAAACCTAGATAGATACCGGTACTATGATCCGCAGTCGGCTATATTACATACAATAAATTATACCTATTCATGGTCAGTAGCTTGATTTAATATATACTCATGTTAAAGTAATTTATCTGCAGATTCGTCCCCTTGTAATTTTAGCTACACAGTCCATATAATTGTTAGTGAGATACAGTTCTAGAGGGGTGATTGCTTTGCGCCCTAGATCTCCGAAATTCCTCCATTACAGTTTCGCTGTTGCTCGCCAGGGAAAAATCTACAACGAAATAATACGAAAAGTCTTACTATTGGCAAAGAAGTGGAGCGAAGGGTCATATAATCTCAAGTTCTATAATCGCCAAACTAATGGATGAACGTCTTTAAATCTCAAAAAGCAATGGGGCTAAACATAAGGGAGAAAGGGATCAAGAAAACAATGTCTCCATAAGAGGGTGGCCAGCATCTCAATCTCTGTTAGTACGGTAGGTGAAGTGTGTTGTGTGGTGGCGGTGGTGGTAAACACTGTGACGTCACGGAGTTCTCAAGTTCTCAACCCTTCCTCTTACTCGACTCTTCCACTGACCACCTTATTGTTTTACTCGTGTCTTGTTGGTGTTAGCTTGTATTCCTCCATAGAGCTCCTTTAATCTAAAACACAATAAAAATATATATAGGCCTATAATAATTATAATGTAAAACTTGCAAAATAAACAAACCAAAACTTATATGAACACAGTAAAATGACAACACAACTAATCAAAATCGTTATGTGGAAACAAATATAATATATTAACAAATCCCCCTACCCTCAGATCCCCTTTCTAAGTAAATTTGTACAGTTTTCGGTAGAAAAATGTCCCAGTCAACGGCCGATTTCATCAAAATTGCAGGCTAGCTATCGCTCGCCAGAATAAACTCGAGGTCTGAATTGGGTGAATATTTTTTTTAAATCGCTAATCTAATAGGGGCGAAACCTCTTAAAGTCATCGAAACTAATTGGGCAAAAAAATGGGGATGCAAAGAGACTATAGGCCTAGTCTATTCGCTGTAAGTAAGCGAGAAATCATGACTTCTATCCTCTGTAACTCAACAAGGGCTAGAGCAAATTGGCTGTAAATTCCCACATCTATTCATTGGCTGACTCTTCCCGAATGGTAGACATATTAGTTCGATTACTCTAGTTGTTTTTGAGGAGTTACAGAGGATAGAGGTCATGATTTCTCGCCTACTTACAGCGAATAGACTATAGTTATCGTCTGTCTGTGAAAATAATAGGGGCGAAACGTCTTAAAATTATAAAAACTAATGGGCAAAACAGGTGGGGATCCAAAGAGACTATTTTATCGTCTGTGTGGAAGTGTCTCTTGTGTGGTGGTGGTGTGAGGTAAACAATTGACGTCACGCACTTCTCAAGTTCTCAACCTTCGCTCGCGGATGTTATTGCACCCTTGCCCAACTTTATTTATGTGTATGTCAAGTGGTTATGGGCGTATTTATTTGCTCATTTATATATACAGTATGTTATAGTTTCCTCGCTAGATCTCCTTCAAGCTTACCCCCCCCCCCCCCATATCCTCCTTCAAGATACATTTGTACAGTTTTCGATAGAAAAGTGTTCCGGCCGAAGGCCGGAACACTAGGGTAGGTGAGACAAGGAATAGCACAGCAAACTTGGTTCACAGTGCTCAATACCCCTTTTAGGCCTCTGTGTCACTTAACAGTAGGCTATACGTAGAAACCTGGTGTAAGCGGTGAAGTCCCCTCTGTGGTTGGCGGTCTGGTACGTGTTGTTTGGAAGGGTATCGTTCAGATCACCCCAGCCTTGGAATCCAGCGGTCTATAGCCTGGATCTGGCACTATAGTTGGAAGGCTACCTACCGCCCGGGTCACCCAAGCCTTCGAAGCCAGATAGCCTATCGCCAATGTAAACATAGAGGTGGCGCGAAGTCCTGATTAACCTTCAATGACCATGCCCGTGGAGTGTACTGAACAATTTATATCCCTTTGGTGTCTATAGTCACTCAGTCGTTAAGGAGAGGTTTTTAGTTTGGTCTCTAGATATCCACCAAGCTTAAGATTACACCTCCTTGAGCCCCTTTCAAGATAAATGTGTACATTTTTCGGTAGAAAAATGTTCCGGCTGAAAGCCGGTTCCTCTTAAATTAAAGACGTTCGCCCCATTAGTTAGGCGATTTTTAGAACTTTCGCCCCATTTCTGTCAATTTTAAGACTTTTTGTGCCATTTAGGTGTCGATTTTTTCCTGGCGAGCGATAGCGAGCCTGTAATTTAAGAGGAACCGGCCTTCGGCCGGGAAATTTTTCTACCGAAAAATGTACAAATTTATCTTGAAAGGGGGTCATGGGGCTGTAATGTTAAGGTTGATGGAAGTCTAGCGAACTAACTAAAAATCTCCCCTTAAAACGACACAGAGACATACCGGTAGTAGATTTATATTATTCCATCAAGTATCGATAAATCAGTGGCTAAGGGAGTCAATTTACCATCAGCTGAAATTAACTGATTATATCGACTATATAAATTAACCCCTTCTGTACCGAGGAAGTTTGTGGTTATATGTCAACTATATTTAGAGGATTTTGTGCAGTTAATTAAGACGGATCATTGGTAGCCAAAATGTGTTAGGTGAGATAGTTCGAAGCCTGTTAGGTGCTGGAGGACCTTTGGAAACTGAATACAATCGTCTAATAGTAGCTAGGATAAAGTAAATAGACGTCGCCGGTACAGAAGGGGTTAATTGACACTGGTTGAGAGCTACTAATTGAACTGGCCTACTGGTTGAGTTGTCCGTGAAGGGCTGCGAAGTGGCCTTGACTCCCCAGATGTCTGTTGAAGTGTTTAAAAAGCTACAATGACTTGGTTTAACCCATTCTGTACACTCGGTCCAAAAAGTATCTGCACCCCTACCCTGATAATCTGGTGTGTACAGCTTGGTAGTATAGGTTGTAGGTCGTATAGGTAGATAGTAGTATAGGGGTGCTATGGGCTCTCTGCGAGAGGGCTGGTTATCACACAGAGGCCCACGTCTCTTCAACAAACTCCCACGGCGAGTAAGAGACATGAGGGACATCTCGTTAGACAACTTCAAGAGAGCCCTAGATGTCGAACTGCAAAAAGTGCCAGACGAGCCCATCCTCGCAAGGGAGCGAGCTGTCGCTTCAAACAGTCTACTGCACCAAATCACCACCCATAACGAGGGGCGTCGCGCTCCTTGGTGCCGCTAGAAGAGCGGCGAACACATCCAAAGGTATCTAAAGGTAAGATGGATATAGCTACAGGTAGATATGCAAACCCTACCAAGCTGTACATGCTAGATTATCAGGGTAGGGGTACAGATACTTTTTGGACCGAGTGTACCAGCGACGTCTGTTATATTTGGTTCCAGCTATATTTAGACGATTTTATGCAGCTGTGGAAGGATCTGTGAAAGTTAAAATGGTTGATCGAGATAGTTCGAAGCCTTTTCATTGCTAGATATCCTTCCTAAGCGGAGTAAAATCGTCTAGATATAGCTAGAATAAAATTAAAAAGACGTCACCGGTACAGTAGGGGTTAAGGGGAGGTATTTAGTTTGTTCCCTAGACCTCCATCAAGCTTAAAATTACACCCGCTAGAGCCCCTTTCAAGATAAATTACACCCGCTAGAGCCCCTTTCAAGATAAATTACACCCGCTAGAGCCCCTTTCAAGATAAATTACACTCGCTAGAGCCCCTTTCAAGATAAATTACACCTGCTAGAGCCCCTTTCAAGATAAATTACACCCGCTAGAGCCCCTTTCAAGATAAATTACACCCGCTAGAGCCCCTTTCAAGATAAATTACACCCGTTAGAGCCCCTTTCAAGATAAATTACACCTACTAGATAAGAGCCCCTTTCAAGATAAATTACACCCGCTAGAGCCCCTTTCAAGATAAATTACACCCGCTAGAGTCCCTTTCAAGATAAATTACACCTGCTAGAGCCCCTTTCAAGATAAATTACAGCCGCTAGAGCCCCTTTCAAGATAAATTACAGCCGCTAGAGCCCCTTTCAAGATAAATTACAGCCGCTAGAGCCCCTTTCAAGATAAATTACAGCCGCTAGAGCCCCTTTCAAGATAAATTACACCCGCTAGAGCCCCTTTCAAGATAAATTACACCCGCTGGAGCCCCTTTCAAGATAAATTACACCCGCTAGAGCCCCTTTCAAGATAAATTACACCCGCTAGAGCCCCTTTCAAGATAAATAATACCCGCTAGAGCCCCTTTCAAGATAAATTACACCCGCTAGAGCCCCTTTCAAGATAAATTACACCCGCTAGAGCCCCTTTCAAGATAAATTACACTCGCTAGAGCCCCTTTCAAGATAAATTACACTCGCTAGAGCCCCTTTCAAGATAAATTACACCCGCTAGAGCCCCTTTCAAGATAAATTACACCCGCTAGAGCCCCTTTCAAGATAAATTTGTAATTTTTTCGGGAGAAAAATATCCCGGTCAAAGGCCGGGTGCTCTTAAATTACAGGCTCGCTTTCGCTCGCCAGGAGAAAATCGACACCTAAATGGCACGAATGGTCTTAAAATTGACAGAAATGTGGCGAAAGTTCTTAAAATCGCCAAAAAATATGGTGAACGTCTTAAAAATGTCATAAGCAAATGGGGCTAAATATGAGGGAGAAGGGGGTCCAAAAAAAAAAAAAAACCCTGGAGTGTAAATCTAGCAGCCTTAATCCCGGACACCCACCCAACCACGGGTCCTGGGTGTGAAGAACGTAACGATACCTTGATTTGTTTATCTGGTGGTAAGATGAGTGGTTTTATATTCAGTCCGTCCAGAAATGTCGTCATGAATGGGGGTCTTCTAACTGGCCACTTGCGAGTGTCAGGTTTTAAGGAGACAGTGGTTATTTGGGTGGTGGGGGGGGGGGGGGGGGGTCTGTTTCTTGACATATTCATTTATTTTTGAGTTTCCTCGGTAGACCTCCACCAAACTTTAAAAAAAAGCATCCGTTAGATCCCCCTTCGAGATTAATTTGTACATTTTTCGGTAGAAAAATGACACGGCCGAAGGCCGGTTCCTCCACAATCGACACCTAAAGGGCACACAAGGTCTTAATATTGACAACGAAATGGGGCGAAAGGTCTTTTAATCGACAAACTAATGGGGCAAACGTCTTAAAATCTCAAAACTAATGGAGATAAGGATGAGGAAGAAAGGGGACCAGAAAAACGACCCTTCTCCCCCTAAGGAAGTTGGAGCCGTAAGCATCGATATGATTTGTAATATCACTAACCCACAAATTAACTTCCAAATAAACATAATTAATGAAATCAATTACGTTAAGGGGAGATCTCCACTTGAGGGATTTTTTGCTGGACCCCTTGCTCCCTCCTGTTTAGCCCCATTGCTTTTTATATTATAAAACGTTCGCCCCATTAGTTTAGAGATTTTAAGAACTTTCACCCCATATTAAGACCTTTCGTGCCATTCAGGTGTCAATTTTATCCTGGCGAGCGATAGCGAGCCTGTAATTTAAGAGTAACCGGCCTTCGGCCGGGAAATTTTTCTACCGAAAAAGTTACAAATTGATCTTGAAAGGGACTCAAGGGGGTGTAATTTTAAGCTTGATGGAGGTCTAGGGAACAAACTAAATACCTCCCCTTAATGAACACGTGTGGCCCTCCCAGGATTGCAATAATGATGTGTACGTTTCTGATGGATAGACTATTTTATATTTGGTTTTAAGCGTTTATAAATTTACTACAACCGTATTATAGCTGCTAATTCTCTTATATATATATTTATATTTATACTGTACCTGTAACTTCCTTATAGCTTGAAACTCGCAAGTGGACAATTAGAACTGTGTAGTAAATAGATTACTCGGTCAGTTTAACCGAATACAAGTTGAGTTATATCTAGTTGACGACCCCATCATCACCAAGTTTCATGAATGGAGCTATTCTAATTAAGGGGAGACGGTTGGTTTTCTGGTCCCCTTGCTCCCTCGTGTTTAGTCCCATTAGTTTTGAGATTATTAGACGTTCGACTCAACATTAGTTTGGCGATTGTATGACTTTATACCCGCTTTCTTTGTCAATATTAAGACCTTTCGCGATAGCGAGCCTGTAATTTGATAGAAATCGGCTTTCAGCCGGGAAATTTTTCTATCGAAAAATGTACAAATTTATCTTGAGGAGGGGGGGGGGGGGTTTTCTAGGGGATGTTTTTCTAAGTTTGAGGGATGTCTAACTAGGAAATTAAAATGTAAAACTTGCAAACTAAACAAACCAAAATTGGGACAAGGACAATATAAAGTCAAGAATTTATGAATGAATGAATTTATAGGTCAAAAAAGCAGTCAGTGTCCCCTTAACACATGCGAGTTCTGGGCTGTTATGAAGTTGGAGTTGTGGACATCTCTATTTAGCAGAATGTATCAACTAAAATACGGTTGTAGTTTACCTTCCGTTGTTTCGGTTCATTTATATTATACAACGAAGTAAATTCAACATGCTTTGTGTCCATCAGAAACCTATATTAGCAGTGCGTTCCTAGGTCATGATACTAGAGATCAACCAACCTCCGCCATATTGATACCCTTATAGTAACAGAGATGGGCCAACCTACGCCATATTGATACCCTTATAGTAACAGAGATGGGCCAACCTCCGCCATATTGATACCCTTAGAGTAACAGGGATGGGCCAACCTCCGCCATATTGATACCCTTATAGTAACAGAGATGGGCCAACCTCCGCCATATTGATACCCTTATAGTAACAGAGATGGGCCAACCTCCGCCATATTGATACCCTTATAGTAACAGAGATGGGCCAACCTACGCCATATTGATACCCTTATAGTAACAGAGATCGGCCAACCTCCGCCATATTGATACCCTTATAGTAACAGAGATCAGCCAACCTCCGCCATATTGGTACCTTATAGTATCAGAGATGGGCCAACCTTCGCCATATTGATACCTTATAGTAACAGAGATCAGCCAACCTCCGCCATATTGCTACCACTGGTGTCATAACCCGTTCTTTACCCTCAAATATACCTACATCCCTTATGTGTTGGTGGTGTAATGGTTTAGGTGCTTATGTTCTGGGTGTGGTGTCCCGAGTTCGAATCCCGGGAGGATCATATGCTTTCATTAATATATTCAAGTATATTGGGGTTTGTAATGGAGGATTAATGTCAAGAATGGGGTCTTCCTTAAGGGGACATGGGCCGGTTTTCTGAACCACTTTCTCCCTCATGTTTAGCCCCATTAGTTTTCAGATGTTAAGATGTTTGCCCCATTAGTTAGTAGTTTTTAAGACCTTTCGCCCCCTGTCTTCGTCAATATTTAGACCTTTCGTGCTGTTTAGGTGTCAATTTTTCCCTGGCGAACGATAGTGAGCCTGTAATGTTGGAAGAACCGGCCTTTTTCTACCGAAAAATGTACAAATTAATCTAGAAGGGGGACCTCGTGGATGTTTTTTTTTTTTTTTAAATTTGATGGAGGTCTAGGGAGGACACTAGAAAAATAATGAATACATGCAAAAATCTCCCAAAAAGTGAACCATCTCCCCCTTAATAAAAATCGGCAATACTGGTACAGGTTATATGGTTTGGTCTTGGTATCTGTTCTACGGGATTGATTAACACCTTCTGGATTAACACCTTCTGGATTAACACCTGGATTAACACCTTCTTGATTAACACCTTCTGG
Organism: Paralithodes platypus; assembly: GCA_032716605.1. Classification (NCBI taxonomy): domain Eukaryota; kingdom Metazoa; phylum Arthropoda; class Malacostraca; order Decapoda; family Lithodidae; genus Paralithodes; species Paralithodes platypus. Next base: position 36,034,556 of record CM064511.1, read on the forward strand.
ATTAACACCTGGATTAACACCTTGATTAACACCTGGATTAACACCTGGATTAACACCTTCTGGATTAACACCTGGATTAACACCTTCTGGATTAACACCTGGATTAACACCTTCTGGATTAACACCTTCTGGATTAACACCTTCTGGATTAACACCTTCTGGATTAACACCTGGATTAACACCTTGATTAACACCTTCTGGATTAACACCTGGATTAACACCTTCTTGATTAACACCTGGATTAACACCTTCTGGATTAACACCTGGATTAACACCTGGATTAACACCTGGATTAACACCTGGATTAACACCTGGATTAACACCTTCTTGATTAACACCTGGATTAACACCTTCTTGATTAACACCTGGATTAACACCTTCTGGATTAACACCTTCTTGATTAACACCTTCTGGATTAACACCTTCTGGATTAACACCTTGATTAACACCTTCTGGATTAACACCTTGATTAACACCTTCTGGATTAACACCTTCTGGATTAACACCTGGATTAACACCTGGATTAACACCTTCTGGATTAACACCTTCTGGATTAACACCTGGATTAACACCTTCTGGATTAACACCTGGATTAACACCTGGATTAACACCTTCTGGATTTACACCTTCTGGATTTACACCTTCTGGACTAACACCTGGATTAACACCTGGATTAACACCTGGATTAACACCTTCTGGATTAACACCTTCTGGATTAACACCTTCTGGATTAACACCTTCTGGATTAACACCTTCTGGATTAACACCTTCTGTACCGGCGACGTCTTTTTCATTTTAGTCTAGCTATATTAAGGGGAGGTTTTTAGTTTGTTCCCAACGTTTTCATCAAGCTTAAAATTACACCCCCTAGACCCCGTTTCAAGATAAATTTGTACATTTTTCGGTAGAAAAATTTCCCGGCCGGAGGCCGGTTACTCTTAAATTACACCTAAATAGCACGAAAGGTCTTGATATTGACAAAAATGGGGCAAAAGTTCTTAAAATCGCCTAACTAATGGGGCGAACGTCATAAAATCTCAAAAGCAATGGGGCTAAACATGAGGGAGAAAGGGGTAAACAAAAAAATGCCCTCAAGTGGAAATCTCCCCTTAAGACGATTTTTTTGCAGTTTAAGAAGGATTTGTGGTCGTGAAATGGGTTAAGAGAGATAGTTCGAAGCCTGTTAATTGCTGGAGGCCCTTGTTAAGCTGAATACAATCGTCTAATAGCAGCCAGAATCAAGTTGAATGGACGGCCCCGGTAGTGAAAAGGGTTAAGGAAATATCAGGCCGGGGGTTTTCTATTTAGGGTACCACAATGGCGTCCAAATAAAAAAGTTGGCCACCCTCTCATACTACAGGCACCACCAGGCTCTAATGAAGCGCCTTGGTAAACACCACCAAGGCAGGCTTATTGTTGCCGTACATACATACATACAGACATGCAGTCATACATACATACATAGCCTACATACATACATAGCCTACATACATACATGCCTACATACATACATACAGTCATACATACATTCATGCCTACGTAAATAAATATATTCATACACGCATACACATACATATATCTATCTATCTATATGCTCAGGCCCAATCCCCATTTTGGGGATTGGGCCTGAGCATATATATATAGATATACATATATACACACATACATATCTACGCACACATGCATCATTGCATTTCTACATACATACATACATACATACATACATACATGTAAGTATACAAAGTGACAAACCAGGCCAATTTTGAATGAACCCTTCCAGGTGGTATGTGTGCCTGAATATATTATAGATAGATACATTGATGTCAGGCTTATGTTTGTAAATACACACATTTCCCCACGTAGCTTATATCCCCACTCGTGTGCTTGCGTACTGGGACGTTTATTTTAAGGGGGGTGACCTGCTTTTTGTTATTTCTGCCCTTTTCTCTCTTTCTCTGGCTTGTATCCATTCGGCCCCATTCAGCCAACTATTTTAAGACGTTTATCCCCATCTAGGTGTCGATTTCTTCCTGGCGAGCGATAGCGAGCCAGCATTATATGAAGAAATCCGGCTTCGCCGGAGACATTTTTCTATCGAAAAATGTACAAATTTAGCCTGCTGTCAAACAACAATAAAATATATGCTGGCTCGCTACCGCTCACCAGTAAAAAATTGACACCTGGATGGGGATAAACGTCTTAAAACAGTAGGCTGAATGGGGCCAAATGGATACAAGCCAAAGAAAGATAGAAAAGGACAGAACAAAAATAGGTCACCCCCCTTAAGAGAGAGAACCCCTCTGTGATAGGAGCTTGCAACATTCTTATACGCAGTTACAAGAGTGTGTGAGTGAGATGTTTGGAGTGTGAGGAGTGAGTGGTGTGAGAGGCAAGTGTGGAGTGCGTATTGACTGAGTGTTGCAAGTGGTCAGTACCGTACTGTTTGTGGAGATAGATTTAGAACTGGTTATGTTTATTTGATCCCTCCCTTTCTCTTAATAGATTCTGAACTGTTTGTGGAGATAGATTTAGAACTGGTTATGTTTATTTGATCCCTCCCTGTCTCTTAATAGCTTCTGAACTGTTTGTGGAGATAGATTTAGAACTGGTTATGTTTATTTGATCCCTCCCTGTCTCTTAATAGCTTCTGAACTGTTTGTGGAGATAGATTTAGAACTGGTTATGTTTATTTGATCCCTCCCTGTCTCTTAATAGATTCTGAACTGTTTGTGGAGATAGATTTAGAACTGGTTATGTTTATTTGATCCCTCCCTGTCTCTTAATAGATTCTGAACTGTTTGTGGAGATAGATTTAGAACTGGTTATGTTTATTTGATCCCTCCCTGTCTCTTAATAGATTCTGAACTGTTTGTGGAGATAGATTTAGAACTGGTTATGTTTATTTGATCCCTCCCTGTCTCTTAATAGCTTCTGAACTGTTTGTGGAGATAGATTTAGAACTGGTTATGTTTATTTGATCCCTCCCTGTCTCTTAATAGCTTCTGAACTGTTTGTGGAGATAGATTTAGAACTGGTTATGTTTATTTGATCCCTCCCTTTCTCTTAACCCGTGGAGCCCCGGCTAGTTTTGTAATGTTTGCGCACCAGAACCCGGCCGGTTTTCAAAAAATGGTTTTATTCCAGAAACAATAGCGAATGGGTTAGGAATGAAGGAAAAACCACGAAAAACCGCTCAAAAAGCTTAAAAAATGGTCCTACAGAGCCCCCGAAAACGGATTTTACAAGAGTAAAAATTTGAAGGCAATTATCCCCAAAAAACAGGTTATTGCGCGCTCGCGCGCACGCACGTGGACTTTGAGAGTTTTCAACCATCGGCACGGTTGCGTGGGATACGTATACAGTTCCCATACAAATCTGAGCCCTCTTGAGTGGCTACACCTGAGGTTACGGTCGGCGCAATTAGGGTGACGCGTCAGGCGCGTCTCTGGGGCTGTGCGTTACATACATCGCCGACGCGTCAGACGCGTCGCTGGGGCTGGACGGGTTAATAGCTTCTGAACTGTTTGTGGAGATAGATTTAGAACTGGTTATGTTTATTTGATCCCTCCCTTTCTCTTAATAGCTTCTGAACTGTTTGTGGAGATAGATTTAGAACTGGTTATGTTCATTTGATCCCTCTCGGTCTCTTAATAGCTTCTGAACTGTTTGTGGAGATAGATTTAGAATTCTTTGTTTATGTTTATTTGATCCCTCCCTGTCTTATCCTTACATCCTGTCTCTTCTACTAGAATACAATTATTACTCTCCTTCTTGTACTTTCACCTCCTTTTCTATATTCATTAATTTTATTTATGTATACAGTATACCGTATATATGTTAGTTTTCATTATTATAAATAAAGCCTTCCCAAGAAAACAAAAAATAAAGAAACAAAGTTGAGAATACGCGGAAGACAGACAGACAGACAGGGGACAGACTAGGATGACGCCACTGGAATGGTGGACAAGTGTGATTACACACACACACACACACACACACACACACTCACACACACACACACACACACACACACACACACACACACACACACACACACACACACACACACACACACACACACACACACACACACACACACACGCACCTCCCCGTGGGTGGCGTAACTGATAGTGCGTCTGGCTCACAACCAGAAGGTCCCGGGTTCGAGACCCGGGCGGGGAAGAGACATTGTGGGCAAGTCTCCTAACGGTGTAGCCTCTGTTCACCTAGCAGTATAAATAGGAACCTGGTATAAGTGGACGAAGTTGTGACGTCCCATCTGGGGTTGGTGATCGGTTACAAGGTGAGATGGGTATCGTACTGGTCAAGATATACAGTAGGCCTACAAGGTATGGCTCGGAGAGAGAGAGAGAGAGAGAGAGAGAGAGAGAGAGAGAGAGAGAGAGAGAGAGAGAGAGAGAGAGAGAGAGAGAGAGAGAGAGAGAGAGAGAGAGAGAGAGAGAGAGAGAGAGAGAGAGAGAGAGAGAGAGAGAGAGAGAGAGAGAGAGAGAGAGAGAGAGAGAGAGAGAGAATCATAAGCAGTTGCAGGTAGTAGCATATAACAAGTATGCACATGAACAAAAATCCTATAGATTATATACTATGTGTTCTAACCGAAGTAGAACAAAATATGAATGATATATATCTACAAGTGAGTGTGTAAATGAAGGAAGTGTTCAGCCAAAAATGGTGAACATATTCATATTACAATATTGTATACAGTACCGTGAACACAATATTGTATACAGTACCGTGAACACACTATTGTATACAGTACCGTGAACACACTATTGTATACAGTACCGTGAACACACTATTGTATACAGTACCGTGAACACAATATTGTATACAGTACCGTGAACACACTATTGTATACAATACCGTGAACACAATATTGTATACAGTACCGTGAACACAATATTGTATACAGTACCGTGAACACACTATTGTATACAATACCGTGAACACAATATTGTATACAGTACCGTGAACACAATATTGTATACAGTACCGTGAACACAATATTGTATACAGTAGTACCGTGAACACAATATTGTATACAGTACCGTGAACACACTATTGTATTCAGTAGTACCGTGAACACACTATTGTATACAGTACCGTGAACACACTATTGTATACAGTACCGTGAACACACTATTGTATACAGTACCGTGAACACAATATTGTATACAGTACCGTGAACACAATATTGTATACAGTACCGTGAACACAATATTGTATACAGTACCGTGAACACAATATTGTATACAGTACCGTGAACACTATTGTATACAGTACCGTGAACACAATATTGTATACAGTACCGTGAACACAATATTGTATACAGTACCGTGAACACAATATTGTATACAGTACCGTGAACACAATATTGTATACAGTACCGTGAACACAATATTGTATACAGTAGTACCGTGAACACAATATTGTATACAGTACCGTGAACACACTATTGTATACAGTACCGTGAACACAATATTGTATACAGTACCGTGAACACAATATTGTATACAGTACCGTGAACACAATATTGTATACAGTAGTACCGTGAACACAATATTGTATACAGTACCGTGAACACAATATTGTATACAGTACCGTGAACACAATATTGTATACAGTACCGTGAACACAATATTGTATACAGTACCGTGAACACAATATTGTATACAGTACCGTGAACACAATATTGTATACAGTACCGTGAACACAATATTGTATACAGTAGTACCGTGAACACAATATTGTATACAGTACCGTGAACACAATATACTGTATAAATAGTACTGTACATACATACTAATAAACACCTTATACATATATTACATACCGGTACACGTTAATAAATGTATATAACTAAAACATTATAGTGTGCTCTTAGTGCAAATGTGTTCATACTTTATATTGTTAAATTTATTAGAGAGAGAATATGTGTGTGTGTGTGTGTGTGTGTAAAATTAATGGAAGAAGCTCAGATCGAGCACCTTGATGCCGAAATAATTTGTTTTATTTATTTATATTTTATATACATTTTACTTCACGAAAGTCTTTTGTATGTCTACAATGATTATGTATTGTTTTTTTCTTTAATAATATGCTAATTTCATATTGTTGGACTACCATACAAGTATAAAACAATTTAGAGAAAACTAAGAACAAACAAGAGTGGTGGCAACACCGTTCACTGTGTTGGAATACCACCGCTCACAACATGAGGTGCTTTTAAAATGTATCTATTGTTCATTATTGTTCAGGAGGTAGTATAGCTTTGTTTAGGTGTATTAAGGAGTTACTTCATCGTACAGCTATAAATACCGTGCATAAAAAGATGAGGAGTAGGGATAAGGCTTTTACACGTGACTATATAATTTATACAAAATGTTTTAGAAGACTATAGCTAATTATTGTAGCAGATAAAACCTCAATAACTAATACATTAGAATTTACATACGTGTAACAAACAGACTCGCAGACATATGATTCACAATACAGTACGGTACTGTACGTGAAAGCATACATAGAAGTAATACTAAATAACCTATACAGTTCTTATATTAATATTTCAAGTACCGGGTAACTAGATGTAATTGGAAATAGTAGTGCTCACCTCTTGATGTTGGTAAGTGAAGGGTTGGAAGTGAACCAGCCTTTATCCGGTGCAGTGTTTTGGGTAATGGAAGGCCTAATAATTCATATTTAAGATTTCTTTCAAATGCAGTTGTCTCAAAATGCAAACTGCATATCCTTGCAATAGCATCATTAATATAGTCTGATCTCTTACACAGGTGAATCCATTTGTTCTTTGTTTCGTCGTCTTTGGGGAAGGAGTGAAAAGTAATATGCTTATCACTTGCTTTTTTCTTGTTTGAGAAACACCCAAACACTGCACAGTTGTTGGGCATGTCTGTACACTTGCTTAAGCAAAACAACACAGTAAAACATCGAGGCTATGCTTAAAAAACTTCACTTGATTCTGGAGAGATGTGCGCGACCTACACAAATCAAAGGAGGGTAAATACTGAGGGCGGGAGGTCAGGGGCTGATTCTACGTCACTGCGCGGGTCAGAGGAGTTTGGGGCATCTGGTGACCATACCTTGTATATACTTTATATCTTGGTACTGGCCAACCTAAGCTACTGGTCAACCTAAGCCTTCGGGTGAGACTGGTACCGTAGTGAGAATGGTATCGTACAGATTAACCCTAAGCCTTCGTTTCCAGATGTCGCCAATTGGCTAAAATACAGACTACACACACATCCACAGCCATTCCAACGATACATAAACACTTAACATGCATTTTACGCAATACATTCCCAGTTAAGGAGGCGTGATAATAATGAGCTTAGCTCGCATTGCGTGGATTCCCCTTGACGAACACGCACGTGTGAATTACACACACACAAGTTTTGCGAAGAACTACATAATGTTTGTTTTCATAATAGTAACCTATGATGGATTAGTGTGCCGCATGTTATCAATTTATCTATATCATAAATGTTTTCCTCTTTACAGGTATGTGTTGGCTACCCTCATCCCATAATCACCCCAATAACCTATGTAAGTATGACATTCTCCCCTTGGTTAGAGTCCTTGGAGTACCGGTACCACATGTATTCATTACGTTCATTAATTTCACTAGTTAGGTTTATTTGTAAATTAATTGGTGGGTTGGTGAAAACAAATATGAAATGATAGCCCATATTCTGAGACTCCATCATTGGCGGTGGTAGACCATATTAATTTAGTCGTATTCCTAGCCAGTTAAGGGGAGATTATTTTGTATATATATATATATATATATATATATATATATATATATATATGTATATATATATATATATATATACCGGTATATATATATATATATATATATATATATATATATATATATATATATATATGTATATATATATATATATATATATATATATATATATATATATATATATATATATATATACCGGTATATATATATATATATATATATATATATATATATATATATATATATATATATATATATATATATTTTTTTTTTTTTTTTTTTTTTTTTTTTTTACCTTCCTAGACATCCATCAAGCTTAAAGAACATAACCTCAAGACCCCCCTTCCAGATAAATTTGTGATTATATTATATTGTATTATTGTAGCCTATTATTGTATTATTGCGGCTGTCCCGCCAGGAAACAAATCGTCACCTAAATATATTGCACGGAAGGTCCTATAACAATCGCCAAACTAATGGGACGAATATCTTTAAATATCAAAACTAGTGGGGCTACACATTAAGGAGAAAGGGGTTCTGAAATACCGGTAGTATTCATTGTAATTAACTCAAGTATCGCATCATATTGACTATCTAGGTATACGGAATAACTATAGTAATTACCACTAATTAACTCTTTGTTCCAAGGTGGGGGGGGGGGGGTTCTGACCTACCCTGTTTTGTTCTGTTAGTTTGAATATTTTAAGACTTTTCACCCCATTACTTTGGCTATTATTCTTAGCTTCACTTCACTCAGGTATCGATTTTGTGTATGTTCTGGGCAAGCGATAGCGAGTCTGTTACTTAAAAGAAATTGGCCTTAGGCCGTCTATAGACCTAATCTGTAAGAGAGAGAGAGAGAGAGTGTGTGTGTGTGTGTGTGTGTGTGTGTGTGTGTGTGTGTGTGTGTGTGTGTATTCACCTATATGTAGTGTACAGGAATTGAGCTGCGCTCGTGTTGTCCTGTCTCAGTTTATATTGACTGTCCAGTTTACTTTTAAAGTCGTGGTTATTGCTTCCTTCTACAACCTCTGCACTTACAGTAAGTTATTCCACGTATCTATCGTTATATACGGAAAGCTAAACTTGTGCACAGTGGACTTGCATCTCTCCTTCCTTATTTTATACATATGCCCTCTGGTTCTTACATCATCCAGCCTCTCTCGAAACCTCTCATGCATTGCTATCAGGTCTCCTCGAACTCTTCTCTCCTCTAGCATGGGAAGCCCTAGTCTTTCAGGGTATTGTAGGTCCTTTAGTTCTGGCATCAGTTTGGTTGATATTCGTTGTATTTTCTCCAGTTTACTAATGTGTTTTCTTAGATGGCGGTCTTCTTCTTCTTTTGAACCCCCCAGCAGACCGCGTAGATCCACAGGGCTGACCTTCATATCGGTACTGGCTCGACCATACCAGTGATACCACTGCTTCATATTCGTCTCTCTGTGTTAGACTAAGATACAGGAATCCATGTAAATATGTTGCCTATATGACAGCCAGAGAGAGAGAGGGGGGGGGGGGGTAGAGAGAGAGTGTGTGTGTGTGAATGTGAGTGAGAGTAAGAATTAGTTGTGCAATAACCTTTCTAAAATATTGCTGACAAAATAATAACCTGGTCTTTAATCTGTGTGGTGGTGGAGGGTGGGGGCGGTGACATTTGACCTTGACCTCCCCCAACCTTTGACCTTACACATTCACGGGTTGGCTTAGGTCAGACGCGAAAACAAAATGGCCGCCTCTCTTCGTTTGGGAATGTATACAAATTGTTGTACTGTATGGAATAGTTTAGCTTATTTTTCTGAGTGGATATGTCACTTTATGTACTATTATCTGACCATTTAAGCCGTATTTATGGCCGTATTTATTTGCGTGTGTGTGTTTTTTTTTTTAAAGTTTCCTCCCAAGACTTCCACCAAGCTTTAAGGGGAGATCTCCACTTGAGGGATTTTTTTCTTGACCCCTTTCTCCCTCATGATTAGCCCCATTTGCTTTTGATATTATAAAACGTTTGCCCCATTAGTTTAGCGATTTTAAGAACTTTGGTGGAGTGGTCTTGCCACTGGCCTGGTAATCCATAGGTCCCGGGTTCAAATCCCGATGTATCAATGGGAAGATATTATTGGGATGGAATTTGTGCTGTACCTAGTATCAGTGCATTACCACAAGCCCACCGAAACGTCAATAAAATACGCTCATTGTTCCCTGATTAAATAGCACTGTATGAATATTCCCATATTCAAAATGTGCTATAGGGGTGCAATGCCTGATGAGTTATCTGCTCAACAGGTGGCGTTGTGTGTGTGTAAGTGTGAGAGTCCGAGTGTATGGGGTGAGACAGTGAAGCACGGGAACGAGGTGGCTTCAGAGATGGGGTCGTTTCGGGCCATGAGTGTGCACCGTGCCTCATGTGAAGGCAAGAGGGCAGGTGCTCGTTGTACTCTACGTGCTTCACATGTCTCACTCCCTAGACTGGAACAAGACCTCACGGGCTTTACTGTTCATTGTAAAGCGGTGAATATTAAGGCTCTCAGCCTATGCCCGAGAGAAAGTAAGTTGGAATATATAAAAAAAAAAAAAAAAAAAAAAAAAAAAAGACCTTTCGTGCCATTCAGGTGTTGATTTTTATCCTGGCGAGCGATAGCGAGCCTGTAATTTAAGATTTTTCTACCGAAAAATGTACTAATTTATCTTGAAAGGGACTCAAGGGGGTGTAATTTTAAGCTTGATAGAGGTCTAGGGAACAAACTAAATACCTCCCCTTAAAATACACCCCCAAGTGTCAAACCGGAGCAATTTTGTTTGAAGACTTGCATGGATGGGAGAAGAATATTGTCGAGGCCTATCATTATATAATATATAAAAGCCCTTTTGATTGGTCGGTCATCAAGTTCCTATACCTTTTGATTGGTCGGTCATGAAGTTCCTATACCTTTTGATTGGTCGGTCATGAAGTTCCTATACCTTTTGATTGGTCGGTCATGAAGTTCCTATACCTTTTGATTGGTCGGTCATGAAGTTCCTATACCTTTTGATTGGTCGGTCATGAAGTTCCTATACCTTTTGATTGGTCGGTCATGAAGTTCCTATACCTTTTGATTGGTCGGTCATGAAGTTCCTATACCTTTTGATTGGTCAGTCATGAAGTTCCTATACCTTTTGATTGGTCGGTCATGAAGTTCCTATACCTTTTGATTGGTCGGTCATGAAGTTCCTATACCTTTTGATTGGTCGGTCATGAAGTTCCTATACCTTTTGTTTGGTCGGTCATGAAGTACCTATACCTTTTGATTGGTCGGTCATGAAGTTCCTATACCTTTTGTTTCGTCGGTCATGAAGTTCCTATACCTTTTGATTGGTCGGTCATGAAGTTCCTATACCTTTTGATTGGTCGGTCATGAAGTTCCTATACCTTTTGATTGGTCGGTCATGAAGTTCCTATACCTTTTGATTGGTCGGTCATGAAGTTCCTATACCTTTTGATTGGTCATGAAGTTCCTATACCTTTTGATTGGTCGGTCATGAAGTTCCTATACCTTTTGATTGGTCGGTCATGAAGTTCCTATACCTTTTGATTGGTCGGTCATGAAGTTCCTCCTATACCTTTTGATTGGTCGGTCATGAAGTTCCTATACCTTTTGTTTGGTCGGTCATGAAGTTCCTATACCTTTTGATTGGTCGGTCATGAAGTTCCTATACCTTTTGTTTGGTCGGTCATGAAGTTCCTATACCTTTTGATTGGTCGGTCATGAAGTTCCTATACCTTTTGATTGGTCAGTCATGAAGTTCCTATACCTTTTGATTGGTCGGTCATGAAGTTCCTATACCTTTTGATTGGTCGGTCATGAAGTTCCTATACCTTTTGATTGGTCGGTCATGAAGTTCCTATACCTTTTGTTTTAAATAGGTTGGCCAGAAATCGTAACCCTTAAGTTCTGAAGCTTAAGGGGAGGCAGACTGTTTGTTTGGCCTATTAATTCATTTATTCATATATTTGTTTAGTTTCCTCCCTAGACCTCCATCAAGCTTAGAAAAACACCCCCTAGACCCCCCTTAAGATAAATTTGTAAATTTTTCGGTAGAAAAATGTCCCGGCCAAAGGCCGATTCCTCTTAAAATTACAGGCTCGCTATCGCTCACCAGGAAATAATCGACACCTAAATGGCACGAAAGGTCTTAAAATTGACAACGAAATGGGCCGAAAGATGTTAAAATCGCCAAACTAATGAGCCAAACGTCTTATAATCTCAAAACTAGTAGAGCTAAACATTAGGGAGAAGGGGGTCCAGAAAACCGGTCTGCCTCCCCTTAAAAAGGGCTAGATAAAATGGGCTGTACCTTTCCACACCTATTCCTTGGCTGACCCTTCCCAAATGGTAGAAATATTAAGCTCGATTACTCTAGTCGTTTGTCAGTTAGTAAGCTATAGTGTTGGCTTACTTATTGTCAGTTAGTAAGCTATAGTGTTGGCTTACTTATTGTCAGTTAGTAAGCTATAGTGTTGGCTTACTTATTGTCAGTTAGTAAGCTATAGTGTTGGCTTACTTATTGTCAGTTAGTAAGCTATAGTGTTGGCATACTTATTGTCAGTTAGTAAGCTATAGTGTTGGCTTACTTATTGTCAGTTAGTAAGCTATAGTGTTGGCTTACTTATTGTCAGTTAGTAAGCTATAGTGTTGGCTTACTTATAGTCAGTTAGTAAGCTATAGTGTTGGCTTACTTATTGTCAGTTAGTAAGCTATAGTGTTGGCTTACTTATAGTCAGTTAGTAAGCTAGTGTTGGCTTACTTATTGTCAGTTAGTAAGCTATAGTGTTGGCTTACTTATTGTCAGTTAGTAAGCTATAGTGTTGGCTTACTTATTGTCAGTTAGTAAGCTATAGTGTTGGCTTACTTATAGTCAGTTAGTAAGCTATAGTGTTGGCTTACTTATAGTCAGTTAGTAAGCTATAGTGTTGCTTACTTATTGTCAGTTAGTAAGCTATAGTGTTGGCTTACTTATTGTCAGTTAGTAAGCTATAGTGTTGGCTTACTTATTGTCAGTTAGTAAGCTATAGTGTTGGCTTACTTATGGCTTACTTATAGTCAGTTAGTAAGCTATAGTGTTGGCTTACTTATTGTCAGTTAGTAAGCTATAGTGTTGGCTTACTTATTGTCAGTTAGTAAGCTATAGTGTTGGCTTACTTATTGTCAGTTAGTAAGCTATAGTGTGGCTTACTTATTGTCAGTTAGTAAGCTATAGTGTTGGCTTACTTATTGTCAGTTAGTAAGCTATAGTGTTGGCTTACTTATTGTCAGTTAGTAAGCTATAGTGTTGGCTTACTTATTGTCAGTTAGTAAGCTACAGTGTTGGCTTACTTATTGTCAGTTAGTAAGCTATAGTGTTGGCTTACTTATTGGGAACAGGGTTTAGCAATGTTGCCAAGATTTACAAATAGGAAGGCTTGCAGAACCGATCGATTTTATATTAACCCTCTCCGACATATGACGCGATGTTGAGCCTATTGGGGATACTTTAAAGCCTTTGTTACCATCAGAGGTATTTAGAAACCTTTAGTTTAGTTACTTCAACCTCTGCAGTTGTCTTTGAGTTAGCTGTGGGCAGAAAACTAATTTTGGAGAGGTAATTATAAGAGTGAGAGAACTCTATTTCTTATTGCTAATCTGGCAACCTTTGCGTCATAAATGCGTGAAAGGTTTAATTTTCATGAATTCACGCACACGTCTCGTGGTGTTACTGATCGGTCGGGTTATGTGTTGACTCAGAATACGGGGTTATGTGTTGACTCAGAATACGGGGTTATGTGTTGACTCAGAATACGGGGTTATGTGTTGACTCAGAATATGGGGTTATGTGTTGACTCAGAATACGGGGTTATGTGTTGACTCAGAATACGGGGTTATGTGTTGACTCAGAATACGGGGTTATGCGTTGACTCAGAATACGGCACTTAGTCATGAGTCGTTAGCGTGTACAGTATTGACTCACCGTGTATTGACTCACTTAGCAACACATTTGTTATATGAGTCACAGGAAAATACGGATGATATGAAATGTCACCAATCATTCAAGAATACAATCATGAAATGCATCGAGAATTTCGCAAATGAAATTAGGTGTTTGAACTCCGTAGAGTTTGTCTAAACTTCTAAAACCTCCCAATATAATATCTATGGATATTGCTTACCCTTTCAACATTATGACGCATTTTTACTTTATTCTGGCTATCATTATGGTAGTCATAGTATACAGATTAGGAAGGATGTCTAAGCGGTTCCCAATATGAATTCATATTTTAACTCAGACTCAATATACCCCTTGCTTGTCAAGTGCATACATTTTACGTGTGTACCCATGGTATTATATACTGTATATATATATATATATATATATATATATATATATATATATATATATATATATATATATATATATAAAGTGAGAAGGGAATAGTTAGATATTTAGCTCAAGATCGATAATTTCCGAGAATTAACTGTTTGTGTAAGAGAGAGAGAGAAAGAGGGAGGGAGGGAGAGCGAGCCCGAGCCAGCCTTTTGGGTACAGTTTGAAGGTGATGAGACCTAGATATGCCACTGGCTGGAAACATACCGGCGGCTTAGACATCTTAAGGGGGGGATGGGCTGGTTTTCTGAACCACTTTCTCCCTCGTGTTTAGCCCCATTAGTATTCAGATTTCAAGACGTTCGGCCCATTAGTTTGAAGATTTTAACACCTTTCGCCCCATTTTCTTGTCAATTTTGAGACCTTTCATGCCATTTAGGTGTCGATTGTTTCCTGGCGAGCGATAGCGAGCCTGTAGTTTTATGAGGAAGCGGTCTTCATCCGGGACATTTTTCTACCGAAAAATGTACACATTTATCTTGAAGGGGGTGTTTTTTTAAGCTTGATGGAGGTCTAACGAGGAAACTACAAATTATATAAATATGTTAATTAATAGACAGTGGTTATTTTGGGGGTCTATTTAATTGTTTAATTTCTATATACTTTTATTTGTTTAATTTCTATATACTTTTATTTGTTTAATTTCTATATACTTTTATTTGTTTAATTTCTATATACTTTTATTTGTTTAATTTCTATATACTTTTATTTTTTTAATTTCTATATACTTTTATTTGTTTAATTTCTATATACTTTTATTTGTTTAATTTCTATATAATTTTATTTTTTTAATTTCTATATACTTTTATTTTTTTAATTTCTATATACTTTTATTTGTTTAATTTCTATATACTTTTATTTGTTTAATTTCTATATACTTTTTAGTTTCCTCCCTATACGTCCATCAAACTTTTTAAAAATACATCCATTATATCCTCCTACAAGATTAATTTGTACATTTTTCGGCAGAAAAATGTCATGGCCGAAGGCCGGTTCCTACAAAATTACAGGCTCGCTTTCGCTCGCCAGGAAAAAAATCGACACCTAAAAGGCACGAAAGGTCTTAATATTGACACAGAAATGGGGTGAAAGGTCTTAAAATCGATAAACTAATGGGACAAACGTCTTAAAATCTCAAAACCAATGGGCCTAAGCATGAGGTAGAAAGGGGACCAGAAAAACAGCCCATCTCCCCTTAATATGGAGGCACTTCATTCGTAGCCACACACTCTCCGGGACCAAGGCATCTGGTAATAGAGAGATAGGTAGCAATATAGTCAATCAATGTACAGTCGCGCTAATAAGCGATGTCTCGGCACCAAGTATGTTTTGATCAATAATTAGTATGGGCAATATCTAAGCTTCATCATTTCTTCATATCGAGTGAAATATAGAAACATGTTCCTACACCTACCCACCCTAGTATTCAACATCTGACAGACATTAATACAGTACAGAGCAAGCCAAACGTAATGCCAGCTGGGACATGACTTATTAGCGTGACCGTACAGCTACCTACAATATACTTCTACTTCTTCTTCTTCTTCTTCTTCTTCTTTAGAGCTTGTTGCACCGTGTAGATCCACAGGGCTGGCCTTTGTATCGGTACTGGCTCATTTCTGTTTCATTTCATCTGATCGGTAAATTGAATCCATTAGTACCGTAACTTATTTTTCGATAACTAACGGAACAATAAGAAACTACTACGTCTCGGCTTCATGTTAGTGCCCAGTTTTCATAATTAACAACACATTTCGCTACAAAACCTCCATAAAAGCGTAAATATCAAGCAAAAGACATAAACATTTACCGTCAGATGGAAAGAAACAAGAGTAGGTAGTTCTGTTCTTCCCCATTATTTTGTGTGTGGAAGTTAAATTAGAGTGATTGAATTAAGAGTGCAGTTCTGATGGCTAAATAGTATGTTGAATTGGGTTTATGTATTTATAAATGTAGTACAACCGTATTTTAGCTGGTAAAACTGCTTAATATCGATGTATGCAGCTCCAACTGCCTTATAGCCCTAAACTCACAAGTGGTCAGCTGCTGCACTGCTGACCTAAACCACTGTTGCCAACGACCTCGGTAAGGATGGCAACTGAGTGGGGTATTGATTTTTAAGACATAAAACATTGGATGTTCAAGCTCATTGACCACTTCCGAGTTTTGGGCTATAAGGATGTTGAAGCTGTAGACATCAAGATTTAGGAAAATTTATCAGGGATAAAACATTAAATCTATGGTATTTGAAGTTGTGTGTGTGATATCCTTCTTCCTGCCTTTTCCTAGCTTTCTCTAAAAGGGAGGAAGCCGACACAAAGGCATGGCTGGGGTAGGAATACCCGGCCGACCCC
Source organism: Paralithodes platypus (assembly GCA_032716605.1). NCBI lineage: Eukaryota > Metazoa > Arthropoda > Malacostraca > Decapoda > Lithodidae > Paralithodes > Paralithodes platypus. The sequence goes on from CM064511.1 coordinate 36,051,092, forward strand.
ATGAGAAGTTCCGTATATCCAAAATAAAGTTGCGGGAATCAGAGCTCTTGTAAAGGTGTGTGGGCGCGTAAAGGAGTGTAGTCGTTTAGGATTGCGGCTATTTAGGAGTGCGGCCGTTTTAACCTGCGTACGTGTGTAAGTATAGTATGTGTGTGCGTGTGATGACATAATACTAAGGACCCACCGCCGCCTCTGGTAGCGCCCCCCTCACACTGTACCATGACTAAGCTGTATATTACTCTTTTGGGTGCTCCTTTTTCCCACTCACTCACTCTCTCTCTCTCTATATATATATAGTATATATATATATATATATATATATATATATATATATATATATATATATATATATATATATATATATATATATATATATATATATATATATATATATATACATATATACATATACATACTAGCAGGGGTACCCTGCGTTGCCCGGGTAATCACCATAATCACCATCACTACTATTACTACCGGTACCATAATCACCGGCCTCGACCTCCCTGTGCCTCATTAAACGGCGACCACGATTTCGGCCGCTAAATGACTTCCGATTTTGGATCTGACCTCATCCGTACCCCCATTTTGTTGGGTTGCGAACAACTTTCGTTCCATACACCTTTTCGATCGGAGGCCTCCTTCTGCCCCAAACGGCCATTTATCCGATTTCGCGCCCATTTTCTCCGTCCCTTTCACCCTGGGGAATTCAATTTTTTCACTAAAACCTGCCTAGGGACCCCCTTACTATGCATACCAAGTATGAACGCTCTAGCTTAAAAAATGTGGCCATGCATAAAGAACAGACAGACAGACACACACAGACAATCGAAAATATTATATAGATATATAATAATACTGTATATATATTGCTGAATATGAGTTTGTGTATGTAGAGAACCGTATTTTAGCTGGTAATTCTTATAATTCGCTGTGCAAATAAACACCAACTTCCTTATAACTAGCAAGTGGCCAATCAGGCTAAAATACATGTGCTAAAATACATGTGCTAAAATACATGTATGTGCTAAAATACATGTGCTAAAATACATGTGCTAAAATACATGTGTTAAAATACATGTGCTAAAATACATGTGCTCGAAAATACATGTGCTATAATACATGTGCTAAAATACATGTGCTCTAAAATACATGTGCTAAAATACATGTGCTAAAATATATGTGCTCGAAAATGACAAAAACCCAATTGAAACCAACAGTAATAATTATACAAAGTGCTATAATAACACCCAAGATGGATGAGTGTGTTAAGGTCAAATTACAACCTCTTCAGTATATTAATATATATTTTGAATTTTCGTGTGGGAGATATACTTGAATGTGATTCTCTATAATTTTACGTACTTCGTCATTCTTATCATAATAACACCCAAGACGTCGGTGAGTGTGTTAAGGAAGGTTAAATTACGACCTCTTCAGTATATTTATATATATTTTGAAGTTGTCGTAAGGTTGGCTATCACTGTGTGGGCTTTGCTTTAATTTATCGTTTGTTAAGGTCGTTATTCTTATCATCCTTGAAAAGTCTTCGCTGAACGGTGTGTGGACTGTGCTATAAGCTAACACTATTTGGTACGACGTCTTATTATCGAGGATTTGACTTGTTTTATTAACTTCCTGGATCATATTGTGAACTATGGAGCATAAACTGGATGTGAAGCCTCTCGTTTGCCAACCTATCCATGTGTTAGATGATTTTTGGACCGATGAATTTGACTGATGGTTAGATATGAGCTGTACTGTAGGTATATTATAAGACGCAAATGATCCTGGCCTAATACTAACCCTTAAACAGGAAAACGAACCTCTGAAGTGTAAACATTAGGCAACACTTTAAAAACAAATTATCTCTAAACACCTTCAGATAAATTTGTCTTGTAGTTTTTGTTCTATTGTTTTTTGTTGTTTTTTCAGTAGAAAAATGCCTCGACCGAAGGCCGGTTCTACCTAAATGGCAGGCTCGCTATCGCTTGCCAGGGAATAAGCGACACCTAATTGTCACGAAAGGTCTTCAAATTTACAAAGATATGGGGCGAAAGGTCTTAAGATAGTTAAGCTAATAGGGTGAACGTCTTAAAATCTGGAAACTAATGAAGCTAAACATGAGTGAGAAGGGTGTCCAGAAAACACCTTCTTATTGTGTCTACTTGTTGATCTTGGCTTGGGTGGCCTCTAAAAGCATCTGTCCCTCGTCGCCAATCATTGTTCACCTGCTTCGATCAGTGTCTGCGTCTGTGATCGATTAGAACCTAAACCAAGCAGATTGTCTTCAGGTTATGGAAGATACGAGAAAAGAAAAGGAAGGATATGAACTGAGACTATAAGAAGAACAAGGAAAGAATACAAATAAATATATGTCAAAGAAGACAAATAAGTGAAAAGGAGCACGTCAAAGAAAACTTTAAGAAGTGCTCTCAGGGAAGTGCCGTTACTAAGGCGATATACTTCCCGAACGTTAAAGAAAACAATAAGATGTGCTCTCAGGGAAGTGCCGTTACTAAGGCGATATACTTCCCGAACGTTAAAGAAAACAATAAGATGTGCTCTCAGGGAAGTGCCGTTACTAAGGCGATATACTTCCCGAACGTTAAAGAAAACAATAAGATGTGCTCTCAGGGAAGTGCCGTTACTAAGGCGATATACTTCCCGAACGTTAAAGAAAACAATAAGATGTGCTCTCAGGGAAGTGCCGTTACTAAGGCGATATACTTCCCGAACGTAAAAGAAAACTATAAGATGTGCTCTCAGGGAAGTGCCGTTACTAAGGCGATATACTTCCCGAACGTTAAAGAAAACAATAAGATGTGCTCTCAGGGAAGTGCCGTTACTAAGGCGATATACTTCCCGAACGTTAAAGAAAACAATAAGATGTGCTCTCAGGGAAGTGCCGTTACTAAGGCGATATACTTCCCGAACGTTAAAGAAAACAATAAGATGTGCTCTCAGGGAAGTGCCGTTACTAAGGCGATATACTTCCCGAACGTAAAAGAAAACAATAAGATGTGCTCTCAGGGAAGTGTCGTTACTAAGGTGATATGCTTCCCGAACGTCAAAGAAAACTATAAGATGTGCTCTCAGGGAAGTGCCGTTACTAAGGCGATATACTTCCCGAACGTAAAAGAAAACAATAAGATGTGCTCTCAGGGAAGTGCCGTTACTAAGGCGATATGCTTCCCGAACGTCAAAGAAAACTATAATATGTGCTCTCAGGGAAGTGCCGTTACTAAGGCGATATACTTACCGAACGTCAAAGAAAACAATAAGATGTGCTCTCAGGGAAGTGCCGTTACTAAGGCGATATGCTTCCCGAACGTCAAAGAAAACTATAAGATGTGCTCTCAGGGAAGTGCCGTTACTAAGGCGATAAACGTCAAAGGGAAGTGCCGTTACTAAGGCGATATATATACTTTCCGAACTACAACTGACTATAGTCCAGCCAATCTTATTCCAACTGGCAGTTTTACCCCCGGTCAATTCCTTTACATTGGTTCTACATGTATAATTCCTAACAACGAAAATATATTAGTTTCTGTATTAATAACGAAAATATATTATTTTCTGTATTAAGTACCGGTACTTAATACAGCAAATAATATATTTTCGTTGTTAGGAATTATACATGTAGCACCAATGTAAAGGAATTGACCGCGGGTAAAACTGCCAGTTAAGATTGGCTGGACTATACTTGGAAACCTGAGTGTGAGCAGAGTATTCCGGCACATATCGTAGTCTATTTTGTTTCCCACCTGATGATAAATTGAATCCTTTGGCACCTGATTTCTTGATTCGTAATGGCAATATATGAAACTACCACGGTTGGGTGTCATATTAACCCTTTCAGACTCGTATGACGCAGAGGTTGCCAGATTAGCCATAAGAAATAGAGTTCTCTCACTCTTATAATTACCTCCAAAATTAGTTTTCTGCCCACAGCTAACTCAAAGACAACTGCAGAGGTTGAAGTAACTAAACTAAAGGTTTATAAATACCCCTGATGGTAACAAAGATTTTAAAGTATCCCTAATAGGCTCAAAATCGCGTCATATGTCGGAGAGGGTTAATGCCAAGTTTTCATAATTCACATCATATTTCGCTACAAAATCTACCACCACATAGCTGAGTAACATAGAGAGAAACATGACAATTTACCCTCAGCTGGACACAAATAGACTATAGTGAGAGAGCTAATTCTTTACTCCCATTTCCAGGCATACATAACATGGATCACATGCTTTCATTAAGGGGAGGTTTTTATTTTGGTCTCTAGATATCCATTAAGGGGAGATTTCCACCTGGAGGATTTTTTTTCTGAACCTCTTTCTCCCTCATGTTTAGCCCCATTGCTTGTGAGATTTAAAGACGCTTGCCCCATTAGTTTGGCGATTTTAAGAACCCTCGCCCCATTTCTGTCAATTTTAAGACCATTCGTGCCATTTAGGTGTCGATTTTTTCCTGGCGAGCGATAGCGAGCCTGTAATTTAAGGGGAACCGGCCTTCGGCCGGGAAATTTTTCTACCGAAAAATGTACAAATTTATCTTTAAAGGGGGTCTAGGGGGAGTAATTTTAAGCTTGATGGAAGTCTAGGGAATCAACTAAAAACCTCCCCTTAAGCTTACACCCCCTTCAGCCCCTTTCAAGATAAATTTGTACATTTTTCGGTAGAAAAATGTCCCGGCTGAAAGCCGGTTCCTCTTAAACAACAGGCTCGCCATCGCTCGCCAGGATAAAATCGACACCTAAATGGCACGAAAGGTCTTAAAATTGACAGAAATGGGTCGAAAGTTCTTAAAATCGTCAAAATAATGGGGCGAACGTCTTAAAATTAGAAAAGCAATGGGACTAAACATGAGGGAGAAAGGAGTCAAGAAAAAACTCCCTCAAGTGGAAATCTCCCCTTAACTTCACTGGGAGGTGTTTGGTGTTGGAGTGAAATGAATAAAAAATGGATTATTCAAATACCCTAACATTGAGCATACATCCAGGTGATTTAAATGTCAATATAATATCCTAGTTTATTATAAGGCCGATTATATAATTATATTATCGCAAGCAAAATAATTTTAGTTCGATTCTTGAGGAATATCATAATTACATACCTGAGTTAAATTCGTTATTTGTCTTTCTGGCCTTGTTTGTATAATTATTCCTATTCAACAACAGTTTTGGTGAGTGTGTGTGTGTTTGTGTGTGGTGGAGTAATCCTTGTGATGAGTGTGTGTGTGTGTGTGTGTGTGGTCGAGGGATCAAGTAGTATGATCCATCCCCTTCAAACCCACCACCACCTTGCCCCTCCCTCTTTGTATATCTTTCTCGCCAATAGTCAGTGTATCACCTTTGTCTGCGTCCGGGTGGCATTTTCACCAAGTTTGGACGGGTTTATACTCCTGAGAGCCCTTCACAGAACCTTTTGTCTCGTGCCTAACATTCACGTGCGAGATAGACATATTGAAGTTGGATGAGTCCCTTCACATGACCCGTGGTACAGGTAGAATCCCCCCCCCCCCCACACACACACACTACACACACACACACACACACACACACCTGCGTGCACTGCTAAACTCTATTTGGTCGAGACAGTGAAACAGGGGAGTTCAAAACTCGAGAGCGGCCTTCGCCCGGTACAGTCTTCTATCGAAAAATGTACAAATTTAGTTTGAAGGTGGTATGGTGATACATTTGTTTAACCCATTGGCTGCGGGAAACGTTGCAATTTACAGGCTTTTAAAGCTTCATAAAGCCTGTAGAATAGATTGCGAGTGAGCGGAAGCACAGCAGGCCACCCATCCTCTCTCCAGCCAGCCGGCTGGGGCGCTACGAAGCTCGTTTTGGTGTCATTTTGAAGCTATTGTCTTCTAGTATTTGGCTGAATACATTTAACTTCATTCAGACACTTGCTTAATCAATCAGGAGTGCCTGAATGAGCCCTATTATGGCGGAAATAGGCGGAAATATGCCCGCAGTGTAAGTGTTACCGAAGTCTGGGAAGGTGTTTTCGTAAGCCCAAGGGAAAAACTATAATACATTGCTCGAAAATGGCAATAGCAAGCAAAATCCTCAATAGTTATGAAACAAAAATATTGTAATATTCCACAGACGTCGGATCAGTGTTAAGGGGAGGTATTTAGTTTGTTCCATACTTTTTCATCAAGCTTAAAATTACACCCCCTAGACCCCCTTTCAAGATAAATTTGTACATTTTTCGGTAGACAAATTTCCCGGCCGGAGGCCGGTTGCTCTTAAATTACAGGCTCGCTATCGCTCGCCAGGAAAAAATCGACACCTTAACGGCACGAAAGGTCTTTAAAAATTGACAGAAATGGGGCGAAATGTCTTAAAATATACAAACTACTAGGGCGAAGGTCTTAAAATCTCAAAAGCAATGGGGCTAAACATGAGGGAGAAAGGGGTAAAGATAAAAATCCCTCAAGTGGAAATCTCTCCTTTAGTTAAGAAGTAATGCGTTCCAATGAGGTCCTTCAAGCTAGGGAGGCCACAAGTATGATGCTCAGGTCAGGTGAAGGTATTGAGGGATAAGCCTTTACAACGGCACCACTGTAGAAAAATAATGCAAACAGGATACATAGAAGGCCTCTGAGTCGGACGGACCCTAAGTTGAGTGGTCAATCCTGTAAATCCTACAGTAAACTGGCACGGGTTGTCCTCACAAGGGATAGGTCCGCTTGGGGGCATTTTATGTATGGCCACCCACATTATAAGGGGAGGAAGGTGTCCGGCAATAGATAGATAGATAGATACATACCTTTTTTTTAAACCCATCATTTTTGACAGAGTAGGCTAGAGTTTGAGCCCCATTAAGTTGACCCAAATGGCCACACAACCCAACCGGATCTTGATGCCGTAAATAATAAGCCAAACAGCATAACTCAACTCAAGGAAGAACGATCTGTCTTAGGGAGCCCACCTCGATTTGTTTTCTCTTTCTCTCCCTCTTTCTTTGGCTTGTATCCATTCGGCCTACTGTTTTAAGACGTTTACCCCCATCCAGGTGTCAATATTTTCCTGGCGAGCGGTAGCGAGCCAGCATATATATATTTTTGTTTTGCTGTACAGCAAGCTAAATTTGTACATTTTTCGATGGAAAAATGTATCCGGCGAAGCCGGATTTCTCCATACAATGCTGGCTCGCTATCGCTCGCCAGGAAAAAATCACCACCTAGATTGGGATAAACGTCTTAAAACAATTGGCTGAATGGGGCCGAATGGATACAAACCTGGGAAAGAGAGAAAAGGAGAGAAAGGTAAAAAAAAGAAGACGGTGGTGGTGACCCCCCTTAAATAATATGCCAAACAGCCAACACCATAAATCATCGCAAGGAAGAACGATCTGTCTTAACCCTATTTGGGCCGTGGGTGGGGGTGGGGGGTGGGGGGGGGGGGGGCATCTTGGATTTACCTATTTCGCTCCATTAGTTTGAAGAAGAAAAATGGGGTATGTGTCAGAGTATATAGATAGATAGATAGATAGTTTGATCATTATAGACGTTTCACCCTATTAGTTTGGTGATTATATGACGCTTCACTCCATTCTGGTGTCTATTTTTTTTATGGACGAGCGATATCAAGCCTATAACTTGAAAAAAATTATGCCGGGACATTTTCGTATTTCTATCGAAAATGTACTAATTTAGCTTGAAGGTGGTCTGGGTCGGGTTTTTTTGTTTTTTGTTTTAATTCGAAGGAAGTCTTGAAAGTCGTTTTTGTTAGGCCCAGGGGACAAACAAAAATACATTGCTCGAAAATAACAAAAACTAGCAAAATCCTCTACAATTAACAGGGGACAAACAAAAATACATTGCTCAAAAATAATAAAACTAGCAAAATCCTCTACAATTAACAGGGGACAAACTAAAATACATTGCTCAAAAATAATAAAACTAGCAAAATCCTCTACAATTAACAGGGGACAAACTAAAATACATTGCTCAAAAATAATAAAACTAGCTAAATTCTCTCCAATCAATAGCCTAAACAATATATCACATTTAGCCACAAAAGCAACCGGATGTTAGCGCCATAAATATACGCCAGCACCATAATATATCAACACAAGGAAGAAAGGTTATGCCCCACAAGAATCAGAGCATGATATCTCCCTAAAGGCTGTATTTTGGTCTGTATATAATTATGAAGCCCAGACACTCCCACCCCCCTCTATACATACATACATACATACACACACACGCGCGCGCGCGCAATATCGCTCGTTTACTCTCAATCACTCAAACTCAGCCGCTCACTCACACATTCTCTCTATCTCTCACTCACATTCTCTCTCTCACACTCACATTCTCTCTCTCTCTATCTCTCTCACTCACATTCTCTCTCTCTATCTCTCTCTCTCACTCACATTCTCTCTCTCTCTCTCTCTCTGTGTATGTGTGCGGTATATAGAGGAACACATCACTAGTATTTACCGCCTGGAGCTAGTGAGCTACGCACGGGAGGGATGGCGATTACGGTACTAAAGTGAGATAGATCACAACTCCCATCGGACATCTCAACCGGTGCCAATCCAACCAGTGTGTCTCAACCAAATTCAAGTAATAATGGCACAGGTAGAAATGACATGGTAAAAACGGCACAGGTAAATATCTCGAACCAATGCCACTTCAACCAGTATACTGTTTTTACCAGGATTTCTCAACCAGTAGACCATTGCAACCTGTATATCTCAACCAGTAGACCATTGCAACCTGTATATCTCAACCAGTAGACCATTGCAACCTGTATATCTCAACCAGTAGACCATTGCAACCTGTATATTATCTCAACCAGTAGACCATTGCAACCTGTATATTATCTCAACCAGTAGACCATTTCAACCTGTATATTATCTCAACCAGTAGACCATTTCAACCTGTATATTATCTCAACCAGTAGACCATTTCAACCTGTATATTATCTCAACCAGTAGACCATTTCAACCTGTATATTATCTCAACCAGTAGACCATTTCAACCTGTATATTATCTCAACCAGTAGACCATTTCAACCTGTATATTATCTCAACCAGTAGACCATTGCAACCTGTATATTATCTCAACCAGTAGACCATTGCAACCTGTATATTATCTCAACCAGTAGACCATTTCAAACTAGATTTCAACCAGTATACCATTTCAACACACATATACTATATATATATATATATATGCTACTTGTTTATAATTCATTAATATCGTCTGGTGTTAGCCTAAATGTAAGAAGTCCTGACATAATTGTATTGAAGGAGTTACTTGGGATATTAAATTCCAATCTTCTCGACTATGCGAAGAGTTTCCTAACCTCAATAAGATTACCGGTAACTATATATATATATATATATACCGTATATATATATATATATATAATTATGTTCTAGCAATAATATAATTAAAACCGCGTCATCTGCTATGAAAGGGTAAACATATATAATAGCAATTAGCATAGAGAACAGCCCTTTAGGCGGATTTACACAAACGCCTTTTCCGCAACTTTCATCTACTTGTTTTCCCCTTTAGCGTGATGACGTCGTTTGACCTTCTATTCTGGTTGAATTTAGACGATTGTATGCAGTTTCAGAAGGACTTATGTTATTGAGAGAGTTTATTGTGTTATTGAAAGGGTTTATTTAGATAATGTTTACCCCTTTTGAGTTCTAGAGGTAGATTATAAGCTCAAGAAAATCGTCTAATTGTAACCAGAATATGATGAAAATTAGGCAGTTTAAAAAGGACCTATGCTATTCAGAGGGTTTATTTATAATTTAGATCGTATTTACCCCATTTTTAGTCCTAGAGGTAGATATTATAGGCTAAGGAAAATCGTTTAATGGTAAACTTCAGAGGCTATCAACCCTATTGAATTATTAAGCCAGCGCACTGTAAGTCAAGAATTGCGTCAGATACAGTAAAAGGCGTCTTAATGCTGAAAGGGTTAACATCTCGTAGTAGGAGTACCAAGTAAATGTCCCTTACTCTTGATTTTACGCAATTATCCATTAAATTTGTGGGCGAACATTTGAATCCGTCCTGCACAATGACGTC